>ML431347.1:30644-49223 GCA_005239525.1 Nicotiana knightiana
TATATATATATATATATATATATATATATATATAGGATTTTAAATCATCTTTCTCTTCATTTTTCATAGAACACGACCAGGGAACCCCCAAAAACTTACCCTTAAGCTCTCTACAAGGGTTCCAAAGAAGATTAACATACCAGGTACGAAATCAAGAAGATTAATGATCCCTTTGACGTAAGTATCGCTATATCGCCTCTTTTAATTTGTAGTTTAAGTTTTGGAAGGTACTTCATAGTTAAGAAAACTCCTAATTTCGGTATTTAAGATTTTAAACAACAAGGAAGGTTGATAAATTCTTTTCGTAATAGTTAGAACTCACGGGACGGTGATTGGAAGCCGTTAGTTCAATTTATTTCACTTTTAGTGGACTGTTTTGCAGTCCACTCATGTTGGCCTCTTGTGCTGATGTTTTATGGAGTTTTGGAGGATAAAATGTGTGTAGAAATTCCACATAAGTACGGAATGGTAGGCTGGTCGTTCATCATTACATTTTTAGGTTGTTTGACACTACTTTGGTTTTCGTTTTATGTATCAAGTGATTAGGGTGTGTGGGCTATTTTGTGGTATATTGTGTAAGAGATAAGGTTGGAAAATGATGAATACATGTTGTTCTTGTTGTGTTCTTGTTGTTGTTTGTATATGGTACTGGAGGAGGGCCTTGTTACAAGGGAGATGCTGCCCAAATTTACGTAAATGAGCTACTAGTTTATGTTGCAGATTTAGCCTTTACTCAACACTGATTTTGAATCTCCTTATGCTGTGGTAGTTTTTTGAAGAATTGCTTGGAAGGTATTAAGGACACACAGAGTTAAGGTATGTTAAGTCTAAACCCTTCCTTCATTTTAGCATTATCTCGTAACTACATGTGTTTGATAATGAGGCATAAAGAGAACTTCGTACTCTCGAATTTATGTACATTATCCTAGTCTCATAAGTTATAGAATTCTCCCTTATCGTCACTTTGTATTCAGCTTAATATTGTCTTCTTTCATCCAAGAGAGAAGAGACTATATATATATATATATGGTATTACAGTATTTTCACCATCATCGAGCTATAATTGATGGCAGACCCCTATTGGGCAACCTCTGATCAGATGGTAAGTTATATACTGAGCCTATTGTGGCGGAGCGCCTATGTGAGAGCGCAGAATGGACGAGATACAGAGCATAGTATGGCCGAGCTCCTATGAGAGATCCTACTACGGCAAAGCAGTTACACATACCGAGCCTTATAGGGCCGGACATCTATTTTACTTACTATATTGAGAGAGATGAGTCAGTATCAACAGGTAAGTATATCTTCAATTATAGTTGTCTCTCATGTACTTTCAATTATCATATTATCAATTCAGTTTAAACTTTCAGTTATTCTGTTGCCTTACATACTTGGTACATTATTTCATACTGACGTCCCTTTTGCTGGGGACGCAACATTTCATGCCTGCATGTCCTGATTGGCAGCTGGATGGACGTTCCTAGTAGACAAAGTCAAATATCAGCTTGGTTGGTAAGCCTACTTCCTCGGAGTTACTAGGTCTATATCTTATAGTCCATTTTATATATACAGATTTGATGGGTAAGTCGAGGCCATGTCCCAACCATGATACAATTCAGTTATTCCTAGAGGCTTGTAAGATGAGTCATTTAAATTTTTAAATATCAGTATTTTGGCTTTCCCAACCTATGTAGATGTTTAGTTTGGTATTGCTGGTTGTAGATCTTATTTTCAAATGATTTATAATATGGCCTCATCGGCCAAAGTTGAGGGTTACCCCTCCAGAGCTCACAGTTATAGAGTGGTACGCTGGGGCCGAGTATGGCACCAGGTGCCATCCACACCTCTTCAGGTTTGGGGTATAACTTGGTATCAAAGCAGTTCTATCCTAGGGAGTCTACAAGCCGTATCTAGTAGAGTCTTGTTTATGGATGTGTTATGCACCACGCTTATAAGCAGGAGGCTACAAGGCATTTAGGACTTTCACTCTTTCTTCTTACTCTAGATCGTGTGGTAGAGCTCAGTTGTAAGATTCAAATTCCTAACTTTTATTTTATCCATAATACGATGATACCTATATCCAAAAAGATATTTGGGAGATTGAATGTGGTTGTAGAAGAGTTGAGTAAGAAGAACTCGATTTTGCATCATGCTTATGATGAGTAAATGTGAGGTCTTCAGCAAATCATGTGTGTACTAAGACGTGTAAGATTCTTTACTGACTCTTAATGCCCTATGGAAGCTAAGATTTATTGTTTAAGGAAAGATGGACATCAGGATCTAGCTGGGGTTAGAGTAACCCAAAACGGTGAATGGATAGTTATTATTAGCTAACATTTTTGAAGGATAGTGCAAACGTGGTAATAGATCTCCTTTTGAGACACCCAGATGGTGCACTCTAGAATAGAACAGTCAGATATTAATACTAGAATGTTGAGAAATTTCAGAAGACAGACAGTGGAATCCTAGAAAGTATAAATATTTACCTTAGTATGGCTCCCGTCCTTAGTCAAGTGGGAATGTTAGGTGATCCGAAGAGCCAGTAGATGGAGAAAAGGGAGCTAAAAGCGAAAGAATATTTTGTTGAAGTTTTCAAAATAAGGAAATAGATGGAGATAATAGTAGGAGAATAAGAAGAAAGCAAATGATGTATTATGAGTAAGATGTGATAAGTTGGTGATAACGGTAATTCAAAATATGAAAAGATGACAGAGTCTATAGCCAAGTGAAGGAAAAGACAACAGGTGACAGGCCTAGAGACCATAAAGAGTATAAGCCATAAAGTGATATCCTTATTTCGAGAAATGATTTGGTGATTCCAACATGATTACTGGAAGGCTAAGTTAGACCTCCGAAATAATAGAAATTAGTATGGGCTAGTAAACTAGAAAAAAAAAATTGAACATGATTTAGAATAGTCGGCATCATCAGAATTTCATAGATCACGTTCCAGCAATAATATAATGGACAACGAAAGAATAACCACTAAAGGTCATTCAGGAAGACGCTTCCCTAAAGCAAGCACTGTGAGCAGAATTAATCTTAAGGGACTAAGTGTGCCAGTTACACTATGTGTCACCCTCGTGCATG
This sequence comes from Nicotiana knightiana, assembly GCA_005239525.1. NCBI lineage: Eukaryota > Viridiplantae > Streptophyta > Magnoliopsida > Solanales > Solanaceae > Nicotiana > Nicotiana knightiana. The sequence continues at coordinate 33,735 of ML431347.1, forward strand.
AGAAATTCAGTTGTTCGGGGCACAGAAGGGTTACCACAAGGAGATTAAGAGTCAGTAAAGACGTGAAAAGACATCGAAGATGAAGAGGTAAAATATTTTTAAGTAAACTTCATAGCATTAAATGTTAATACTCCCCTAAAGGGGAGAAGATGGTGTGATAACGTATTAAGTCGGAGTTAAGTCATTCAGTTAACTATGAAATAGTAAAGGAATAATGCATTAAAATGGCAAGGAATGATATTACATTTATTCAGATCGTACAGATATGCTACGACTCCAGATCATTATTCAAGCACAATGCTGGGGGGAGGCAGTAAGGGTTCCTGACCAGGATGTTATTGATAAATAAGTGTGAATGGACACTTGATACATTAGGAGCTAGTGCAAAAGGCAAGTTAAGACAAAAGACATAACCCAAGAGAGGTAACACATAATATAGATATGAGCATGGAGACGAGTGATTAATAGTTGATGCAGGTAGAGCCTAGTTATGGCTAGACAAAATGTCTCAGATAAATCAGTAGATCATGCAAGATAAACATAGCGAAACCCAACACAGGAAATTCAGTGTCACATATATGACATTGTAATCCTTGAGAAATATTCAGATAGGAGTTGGGTAGTTAAAGGTACTGTATAAATATTATGGAAATAAAAGAGGGTGCCACTGGGAGATAGTCAAAATTTCAGTTCAGAAGTAACTCGACGAGCACAAGGGTGCATAGGCTGGTGACCAAGGGTAATTGTAGGCGAGTACGTACATTAAAATTTTTATCAGGTATACGATGTAAAAAGCTCCCATATTTACATGAATCAGACGATCTTCCCTAAGTGCTACAACGAAAGACTAGCTGAGGATATAAGGAAGAAGGCTTCAACATAAGCATAATGACCTAAAGAAGAAATGATCTTGGAACAACAATCTCACTACAACATTGCATGCACTCCATAAGAAAGTGGCACATATCGTGACCAATGAACGGGTAGTAAAATCAAAAGTAATATTTGAGATCATATGAGTTGCACGAAATTCCAATAGGTGTGGTCATTAAGAAAAGCCAAGTATTCATGCAACAAGTGGCAGAACGACTAGGAGAATAAATTGCTTGCTTTTAAAGAAAGGTGAGAAGGCACAAAAGGAATTATTTGATCTACAACCCCGAGTTAGTTAAGTTATGACTGCACTCAATATTTTGGAGTACTATCCTTACAACATATATGTTAACATTCATACAGTTATGGGAGACTTTGGTATAGGTTAAAATAAAGAACTGAGTCCACGTTACAGACAAGGGCTTGAATTGTTAGAAGGTTATATCATGGATGTTCCATAGCGTCTATGAAAGGCTAAAGTAATAACTAATACCCTGAGACATAGATCGAAATATAGGCTAAGCCTACATAAAGGCTGAGAGAGAAGAATCTAAAAAGTTAATCAACTAAGTAAATCAGGAGTCTGATTACTAGACCAAGATACTTATAGAAATCGTGATTGAGAACATTGCAGAATCACCCTTAATATCAGAGGTACAATAGAGATAGTATAACAATCATATTCTATAAGGTCTCTACAATAAAGCCAGTTAAAAAATTACCAGCCTCATAAGGAGTAAGTTTGAAGCTCCCGCCAGATTGTGTATGCACCAGAGGTGCAAGTTTATTGTAGAGCTTCAAGTTGTGGATGTGAATTCTACCTATGTGGAAGGAAGGTTATGAAAGAGATAGAATATATGATGCGAGATTAAAAACTAAGTAAGGTAAAGGTTAAGAAGGTACGAGATGCTCAAGTGTAGAAGGTTGTGAATAGTCCATACTTAAGATAGAGGCTTAGAAGCGCCGTGATTCAGTATCCCCAAATGATAGTGGTGTTGTCAGTGACATATCTTCTAGCATATGGTTTCCAAGTATCGAGAGGTCTAGTTAAGAGTGTAAATAAGAGTTAGATATGATTCGATGTCTAGCTTGAAGTTCCAGAATAACATAAGGAAATCTATGGTGCTAGCAAGTTAAAGGAAGGTTGCGAGTAGAATAAATAGATATGCGTAGGTCGCAAGCTAAAGTATACTATAGTGACAAGGTTTTAGGTAGACAAGAATAAGGATAAGAAAAGGTGAATGAGAAGGTGACGATAATAAGTAAGTCCTCGAGATTAAACCCATCAAAACAAGAGAGATGATGGTTTCTGTAAGTTATAAAAAGCTCAGTATAACTTTAATGAACTAAAAGGAGTTTAAGACTAGGGGCATATACAAAAGATGGAATGCTACCCCGATAGTAGAATGAGAGTGTGATTGTGATAAATGTTAAGAGGATGACATTTAGGCTTTCGATTGAGTAATTATTCATAGAGAAGGAATTTCATAAATTGCATGAGATTAGAATACCCATCATAAGATAAATCACATTGGAGTGTGATAAAATACGGAATTGAAGTATAGTATTATCCCTAGGTGGATCAAGAAAATCACTTCGGACGTTCCCCGATGAGACGTGAGCCCCTAGTGACAATTTGTTACGTAAGATTTCAAGTTATCAGTGGTGGATTATTGATCAACATTAAGCTGGATCAACAATAGATGGATAAAAGTCCAAAGTATGAGATGCGATTAAGATGTCATTCTTAAGATGAATAGTAATGAGGAAGCATTAATGGATTAAGATTTATACATATAGGATAAGTAGCGAGAGAGTAACCTGGAATTGGGTAGTGGACCTTGGTAATAATAAATCAAAGTAAGTGTTGGGTATAGTATAAGCTACCTAGATATAGTAAAGCCATAAGCATAGCTAACCGAGGATATGAAACAAGATATAGTAATAGTCGTAAGTTCAAAAAATACCGAGTGAAGAACTTCAGTACACCTATAGATGCCTAGAGGGACAACTTGCCATAGTTTTGTATATATTCACAAAGTGAGGCCTAGAGATTGGCTAAAAGCCGGAGGAAGTAGAAGAGAAGAGTTGCATAGGAGCTCGTACAAGGACAAAGTCGTACAGGATGCATGAGAGAAGGTAGAAACAATTATGAGATTGGAAGAATTCCGACCACATGTCATGGTGTGAGAAAGAGGCCTAAAGGGGGAATGCCCTGGCATTTGGATTTATTCATATAATAGTGACCTAGAGGGAAAGGACATAATTAAGGTATTCGTAAAAGCTATAAGTTATGAGACTGATAAGTGCATCAGTCAACATTCAAGGATGAATGGTCCAAAGGAGGGAATAATGTTACACCCCATGTTTTCGTACGTGAGAGTATGACGTAAGTCAACTGATGCAAGCTAAAAAATGAGATCATCTTTGAAAGTACATAAAGTAAGTTAATAATGTTAACATGTAGGTTACAAAAATTTAATATCATGAATAAAAAATACCAAGAGGTTTGGAAGTCTCAGAAGCTAAACCAATCAAAGAAAATAAGTTTCGTCGAAAGTCGACAAATTCGGAATGTTATAACATGTACTTTTGGGGTGAGACTACTACTCAAAATGATAAGGAGGTTATGTTATGATTTATTTTTCTCTTATTATATTAGTGTGTTATGTTTTGAAGTCAAGCAAACTGTGGAACAAAAGTTGGCGAAGATCGTCACAAGTTACATTCAAATATCCTGAAAATTAGGTCAAATGTAGCTGAGCATTTATCCCAATATACTTGGAATTAGGGAATGATCTGCCTATCAGATTGACTATATATGCATCTAGTTTCTAATTCATTAAACTGTTCATCAATACAACATCGGAATAGATGGATATGTGCTGTTTCACAAGACTGCACAAACTGCATAGGTGGCAAGTAGGTGTGCCACTGAAGATTTTTGAGCAATACATTTCGTGTACTATATGAGGTATTTTTGGGACATATTATATACCAAATTAAAGTTCTTGGAATGTAGGTTCTAACTTTATTAACCGTTTGTTCATACAACTTTAGGATAAAAAGATATCATCGTCGGAAAAAGGGCTAATGCAAGGGTGCCAAGCTAGCACCTCTTTGACTTTTCAAAAGTGGATATATATAGGGTTTTAAATCTTCTTTATATTTATTTTTCATATAACACGACCATATAACCTCCAAAAACTTACCCTTAATATCTCTAAAAGGGTTCCAAAGAAGATTAACATACCGGGTATGAAATCAAGAAGCGATAACATTAGAACGATCGCTACGATGTAAGTATCACTATATCGCCTCTCTTTTTCTTTGTAGTTTGAGTTTTGTAAGTTACTTATTAATAAATCTCATAACTTCTGTATTTATGCTTTTAAATATCAAGGAAGGTTGATAAATTTGTTTCCTAATAGTTAGAACTACCGGGACGGTGATTAGAAGCCGTGAGTTCGATTTATTTCACTTATAGTGGACTATTTTGTAGTCTACTCGTATTGGCCTCTTGTAATGATGTTTGATGGAGGTTTAGAGGATAAAAGGTGTGGGGAAATACCACATAATGACGGAATGGTTGGCTGGTCGTTCGTCGTTACAGTTTTTAGGTTGCTTAACTGCTTTGGTTGTCGTTTTATATATCAAGTGATTAGGGAGTGTGGGTTGTTTTGTGGTATATTGTGTTAGAGATAAGGTTGGAAAATGATGCATACATGTTTTTATTGTTGTATTCTTGTTGTTGGTTGTATATAGTATTAGAGGAGGGCCTTGTTACAAAGGATATGTTGCCCAAATTTACGTAAACGAGCTACTAGTACTGATTTTGAATCTCCTTATGCTATGGTAGACTGAGTTGAGTTGTTTGAAGAATTGCTTGGAAGGTATTAAGAACTCACGGAGTTAAGGTATGTTAACTTTAAACTCTTCCTTCATTTTGGCGTGATCTCGTAACCACATATGTTTGATAACGAGGCATAAGGGGAAGTACGTACTCCCAGTTATGTACATTATCCTAGTCTTATAAGTTACATTATTCTCACTTACCGGGACTTTATATTCAGTTTAATATTGTCTACTTTCATCCAGGAGAGTAGAGAGTATTCATATACAATATTACAGTATTTTCACCGCCATCGAGCTATAATTGATGGGCAGACCCCTGTTGGGCAACACAACCTATGATTAGATGGTAAGTTATATACCGAGCCTACTGTGGGGGAGTTCCTATGAGAGAGCCCAGAATGGCCGATATACAGAGCCTAGTATGGCCGAGCGCCTATGAGCGAGTGTCACGACCCGATTTACCCTCCGAAAGGCATCGTGACGGCACCTAGTCTCTACGACTAGGTAAGCGTAATTGCGGAAAAGACATGTTAAATAGAAGCAATAAAATAAAGGTGAAAGAAGTGAATCTACAATGAAACATCGCCACTTGGCGCGTACAAAATACAACTTTTCCCAAAACCCGGAATATCACTTTAGTCACAAGCTCTGTGTCCAAATAGCTCTATACAACGAGAGGGAATTTACATGGAAAAGAAATCTATCTAAATATGGAGTGGAAGGTGACTCGAAGGACTCTGTGGACGCGGAAAAATTACCTTTCGGTCTCCTAGAACCTGCTGCTCGGACCCCTAGCCACAAAACCGAGTGCTAGTACCTGGATCTGCGAAAAACATGTGCAGGAAAGGGCATGAGTACACCACAAATTGGTACCTAGTAAGTTAAGTGCCAAGCCTAACCCATGTCGAGTAGTGACGAGGTCAGGTTAAGGCTCTATTGGATTTTTATAGTAAAAACAGTTTAAAATTTGAACAGAGAGATATAATAAGCTGAGGAAAATCAGTAGAAACAATGAGAAAAAAAAAGGAAATGATAACATGGATCCCTCGGCTCAGCACAACATATATCACAGTAACAAGTATGCAATGCAGTACAGAGGGAAAGCTCCCGGAATCTCGTCCGTATTCTGGGGAAAGCTCCCGGAATCTCGTCTGTAGTCTCAATTTAAATATGCTATGCAGTACAGGGGAAAAGCTCCCGGAATCTCGTCCGTTGTCCTAATTTAAGTATGCAATGCAGTACAGGGGGAATGCTCCCGGAATCTCGTCCGTAGTCCCAATTTAAATATGCAATGCAGTATAGGGGGAAAGATCCCGGAATCTCGTCCGTAGTCCCAATTTAAATATGCTATGCAGTACAGGGGGAAAGCTCCCGGAATCTCGTCCGTAGTCCCAATTTAAATATGCAATGCAGTACAGAGGGAAAGCTCCCAGAATCTCGTCCGTAGTCCCAATTTAAATATGCAATGCAGTACAAATATAGGATACAATTTTTATTTAAAACAGTTCAGGAAAATCACAGGCAAAAATATGGATAAAACTACCTAACATGGTACACATAGTAATAACTAGGGGAAGTTCAGGTAAAACAGGCAGACCTGCTACTTCCTAATCTAAACTACATAGCTAATACATGAGACAGTGAAATAGGAATGAAACGATTTAAGTCATGGAGGAAAAAAATGGAGTTTTAGCAACAATGTCCCGCGTACGTACTCGTCACCTCACGTACATGGCGCCCAAACAGCATAAAAATAGTATTAAAATATCCTAACGGGAAGCCCTCAACACAGAGTTACGCAAGCCACTTACCTCGAATGCGCTACTCAACTCAAAACCACGCTCTTGCCACGAGTATCCGACTCCGAATGGCCCAAATATATTCAATTCGATTGCATAATGTAAATATCACCTTAAGGAATCAAAATAGCAAATAAGTTCGAGGCTAATATGTGAAATTAGGAAAATCTCCCAAATAGTCCCTCGGGCCCACGTCTCGGAATCGAATGAAAGTTACAAATTTAGAACAACCATTCAATCACGAACTCACTCGAACAAGAATCATCGAAAACCGATGTGAAAATCCTATTAAATCTCGGATTTCTTATTGGGGAAACTTCTTCCCTTAGCATGATTTTTCACCTAAATTCCTTGATTGCATGGAAGAAATTGCTATAGATTAATGATATACAAAGGAAATAAGGTTAGGAATTGTTAGCTATGAAGCCTTTCCTCAAAACCCACTCCAAATCGCCTACACCCGAGCTCCAAGTTGTTTTAGAAGATATGAAATTCCAAGCCCTCGAAATGGATATAAACTGCCCAGCGATTTCCGCACCTGCGCCCCTTGGACCGCACCTGCGGAAAATCCATCGCAGGTGCGAAAACCCACTTAAAAGCCTGGGGCCACATCTGCGGCTCCGCACCTATGGAAACCCAACCGCACCTGCGAGAACTGGTTGACTTCACCAATTCTGCACCTGCGAGCCCCTCATCTGCACTTGCGTGTCCGCACCTGTGGAAAATCCATCGCAGGTGCGAGACACTAGAACCAACAACAGAGCTCCAAACCAAACATGCACACAAGTCTAAATACATCATACGAACTTGCTCGTGCGATCAAATTGCCAAAATAACACCTAGAACTACGAATTTAGCACCAAATCACATGAAATTCTCAAGAACACTTTAAAATTTCTATTTTCACAACCGGACATCCGAATCACGTCAAATCAACTCCGTTTCTCACCAAATTTCATAGATAAGGTATAAATAATATTTTGGACCTATATCGGGCTCCAAAACTAAAATACGGACCCGATACAAATAATATCAAATATTAACCGAATTCTTAAAATCATTAGATTTTCAGTCTTTCAATTTTTAACAAAAAACTCATATCTCGAGCTAGGGACCTCAGAATTCGATTTTGGGTATACGCCCAGGTCCCATATTTCATTACGGACTCATAGGGACCGTCAAAACATGGGTCCAGTTCCGTTTAATCAAAATATTAACCGAAGTCAACTAAAATTAACTTTTAAGGAAAAATTATTATTTTCATCAACTTTCAACATAAAAGCTTTCAGGAAACACGCCGGATTGCGCACACAAATTGAAGAGGGTAAAAATAAGACTTTTAAGGATAAAGAGCACAAAATCGGGTTCTAAAACATAAGATAACCTTTTGGGTCATCACAATATAACTTATGCTCCAATATTTCTTTTGCCTAAGTAGGATACAATTACATAAGGTATTGCCCAAAAAAATAACACAAAATAATATGAGATGAGTTATGATATTGTATTAAAGTATTCAACGATAAAGACAATAAAATCGCATAAAAATAAATATTTCTAATTAATAATCCATAATAAAATGAACATAAACTAAAAGTACTAAATAGGATACAACTATATAAGGTGTTACCCAAGAAAATAACACAAAATACTATGAGATGAGTCGTAATATTGTACTAAATTATTCAACAGTAAATATAATAAAATCGCATAAAGCCATAATGAAAATGAACATAATCTAAAAGTACTTAGTCATGCTAAAATAAGTACAACTAATAAGCATTAAATATTAATTACATGACTAAATAAATTTAAAAAAATTATGAATTTCACTATCTAAATTAATGAAAAACAACAAAAAGAAATTCAACACTATTGTTATTCTTAGTATTGAATTGAATTTCTTTTATTAACATTAGCATTGATTTGGATTTAGTTTGAGTTTTATTTGAGTTACTAATATTTATGAGCTATAAAATATATTGGACCATTTAAAGATTCTAAGTCCAAGCTCGAATTAATACATTAAGAGAGAGAACTATGAAATATTTTAAGAAATATTTATATATTACATCACAATAAATATTTTTATGTATAAAATATTTTTAAAACTTGTATACATGTAATGTCGGGTTCGTTTGGTTTCGGTTTAATATTTTTTAGTTTAAAACAAACCAAACTAATTATGATCGGATTTTTTTCCGATACCAAACCGAATCAAACCAAACTGTAGTCGGATATTTTTTAAGTTCGACCCGAATTATCGATTTTGTGCGGTTTGTCAGTTTTCTTTGTACACCCCTACTACCCATCGTCGCCAATAACCACAAGCTACTATCCAGAAGCAACACCCATCAACCAAAATCACCGCCAACCACCACCTCTCAATCGGCACCGACAACTATCGCTGTTAGTCGTCACCACCACCATCTACCATATTATATATTAAAATATTTATTGATATAATGTTATATTAATTAATATTTTATTTAAATTTTGTATTTATTAATATTATAAATAAATATAAATTTTATATATTCATATTTAAAAATATTTAAAAAATTTAATCACTTATTATTTAAATTTCAATATACATCTTAACATTTAAATATATATTCAAATTTAGACGCCTTAATTTTAATAAAAACAAATGAAGCCTAGGAGTGTTTGCCTACTCATGAAATGTGTATTACTGTTTTCAATTGCGTGAATTGATTTAGAAAGAATATTTAAGAGATTTGATGACATTATTATTTTTCATTCTCTATAATATATTTTTTGGTCACTCAAATGTCATTATTCGATTACATTATATCCATATTATTTTATGCCAACAATTGAATAACTGAAATATCAAATTGAATCGAAAAAAATTAAATCAAGCAAAACTTATTTTGGTATAGAATTCCGAGAACCAAAATCAACTAATAAAAAATCAAATCAAAAAATCGAATGCATGGTCAATAGTCAAATATTGTTAAATTCAGTGATTGTTTGAGACACGATTTCTGTTGTGAACACAATCTTAGACGAAGCTGGCAAGGCAGATGAATTGGAAGCTGATGTGACAATTGAAAATGAATTGGATAATAAAGTGATGAAGGGTAATTAGGGTAGAGGCAAACACAAGAAACAACCACCTGCAAGGCTAATGGATTATGTAGTGAGTGTTAAATGAAAGCGTGTGGGCCAGGAGTTAGTTATATATAGCAGATATAGGCATCGTAGTTAGGTAGGCAAAAGTTGTTATGGAAATAGTCCTTTCTCACCCCACTCCTTTGTATTTCTGATCACATCCCCCTTCTTCTTCTTATCATCCCCAACTTCTTCTTATTGTCATTTTTAGTTGTAATTTTCGGTTTTATTTTCAATATAATCAAAGTTTCTGTTGTTAATGTCTAAGTTTAGTAGCCCACCGTTACATTGGTGTTTTCATTCCTTTTATGTCCGATAACAAACTCAAAGCTTCGATGGGTTCTATGCTGGAATTGGTTGAGATTCGTTCCATCATGGATTCTCATCAGTCCGTGCTTACAGATCTGGCTGCTCAACTCACAGCGTTGAGCGTTTGTTTTCCCCCTCAATGATTCTCATCCCCACGCTGCCGGCGATATTGTGCCGTTCACTGGTTCGTCATCCTCCACGGCTCAACGTCATAAGCTTGCAAGTATAGAGTTTGGTCGATTCTTTGGTGAGAATCCGGATGATTAGCTTTTCTAGACAGAACGTTATTTTGATTTCTATGGTATTATGGAGGAGGAATGTTTGTCTATTGCTTCCTTTTACTTGGACGGTGAGGCTAGAGCCTGGCATCGTTAGTTGTTTCGCAATAAGAAACTAAGTGATTGGCCTTCATTTACTGAGAAACTATTAGTGCGCTTTCGAAAATGGGAGCTGGTTACACCGGAAGGTCGCGTCTCTAAGCTGATGCAGACCTCGACAGTGGAGGACTATCGTCGTCGTTTTGAAGCGGTGGCCACTAAATCTATGGCCTTACCAGAGCAGTTCATGGTACTTTGTTTTACTTCTGGGCTTCGTGAGGATATTCAATCTTCTGTTTTGGCCAAGGAGCCTAAAACTTTGGATAAAGCTATTCGGGTGGCCCAATTACAGTAGAGGCGTATTAATTTTGAAAAGGCCCAGTTCAAACAACCCTTACCAGGAGCCCAATCCAACCAGCCTTGGCCAGTACATAGCCCTTGTTGCCTACCCCATCTTCTTCGATTTACTCCACAATCCCTAACCTACGTCAAACTTCCATGGCTCTTCCAGCCCCAAAATTACAAACGATGTCTGGCCGTCTACCCCTAAAACGTCTCACTCCTGCCGAAATTTAGGATCGTCGCGAGAAAGGAATCTGTTATTATTGTGAGGAGAAGTACTCTGATTCTCATAAGTGTAAAAATCTTCTGCAGATCCTTTTGTTAACCGAAGAGCATGACACTACCACCCAGTTACCGGAGTTGCAACTTTCTGACGAAGCTCTAGCAGAAGAACTACAATGCCTTGTGAATGGTTCTCCGGTTCAGGTCCTCGTCGATGGTGGTAGTACAGACAATTTCATTCAAACTAGGATCGCGACATTCCTTCAATTGACCATTGAACCGATTCCGAGTTTTTATGTCGTGGTGGGTAGTGGACAGCGCTTACCCTGTTATGCGATTATTCGGCAAATCCCCCTCACTATCCAAGGCTATGAGCTCGTTTTAGATTTCTATGTGTTGGCCCTACATGGTGCTGATTTTGTTCTGGGGGTGTCATGGTTGGCCACATTGGGCCCGTTTCTCACTGATTATGCCACGCATGTCCTTGAGTTCTCTCACAATGTCAGCACCATGAGATGGCAAGGTGATTCACCGACTATGCTCCAACCGATGCAATTGCACAGTTTGCGTCGTTTAGTTTCAACAGATGCCATTTCTTCGTTTTTTTTTCGTTGGAACTAGTTCAGGAAGAATAAAAGGTTTCTGAGTCTGTGCTTTCGGAGTCTCCACCGACCGATCTTCAGGACTTACTCACTTCCTTTGCTGATGTTTTTCAAAAAACCCAGGGCCTTCCCCTAGTGCGTCCTTAAGATCATGTGATCCATTTGCAGCCTGGTTTCGGTCCCATGAATGTAAAACCGTATCACTATCCATACTTTCATAAACAGGTTATGGAACAACTTGTTTCAGAAATGCTCAAAGAAGGGGTCATTCGACCTAGTACGAGCCTTTTTCGTCGCCAGTATTGCTAGTTCGAAAGAAGGATGGTACCTGGCATTTTTGTGTGGATTATCTCGCCCTCAATGCTATCACTGTGCGCGACCGTTTCCCTATTCCTACAATCGACGAACTATTTGATGAATTACATGGAGCTCAGTTCTTCTCGAAACTGGATTTGTTATCAGGGTATCATCAAATTCGGGTACGAATCGAGGACATTGAAAAGACGACCTTTAGAATGATGGTCACTTTGAATTTTTGGTTATGCCATTCGGTTTATCTAATGAGCCATCCAGTTTTTCATGAATTCTGTTTTTCGTCCCTACTTGCGCCGTTTTGTGTTGGTCTTCTTTGACGATATTCTCGTCTACAGTCCAACTTGGGTTGGTCATATGGAACATCTTAGTTTAGTGTTGAAACGTTTACTCCAACAAAGTTTAGTGGCGAAGCATAGCAAGTGTTTGTTTGGGCAAACAATTGTTGATTACCCTGGACATGTACTCTCTGTTCAAGGATTGGCTGTGGATCCTAGCAAAATTTTCATTATACAGCAGTGGCCAGCCCCACGAAATATCAAGGAGGTCCAGAGTTTTTTGGGTCTCACAGGGTATTATAGGCGTTTTATCTATCATTACGCTTCTATGGCTGCTCCTTTAACTGACTTACTGTGTGGTGATGCTTTTCTGTGGGCTGAGTGCACACAAAAGGCCTTTGAAACCTTGAAAGGATTCTTGAGCTCTACCCCTGTCCTTGCGTTGCCCGATTTTAGTCATGAGTTTCAAGTGGAAATAGATGCATCAGGAGTTGGGATTGGTGCGGTACTGTCTCAAAATGGGCATAATATGGCATTCTTCAGTCAAAAATTAAGCACCCAAATGCAAGGAGCTTCCACGTACCATTGCGAAATGTTTTTCGTTACACAAGTTGTTAGTAAATGGTGTCAATACCTGCTTGGCAGAAGATTCACAACACTTACAAACCAACAATCTCTCTGTAACCTTACCACGCAAATCATACAAACCCCGGAACAACAAAAGTGGTTTTGTAAGTTAGTCGGGTACGATTTTCGCATCCTCTATCGCCCGGGGAAACAGAATTTAGCAGCTGACGCTCTCTCACAAGCCCCTGATGCTACTTATTTGGACATTACTATGCAAATACTTTCCCTTGTCGAGGAATTTAGAGAACTCAACAAGAACCACCCGGAGTTTCTTGACATTCAGACATCTATTTGGCAACAATTAGACTCTGTCATTGACTTCACCTTTAGAGAAGGTCTGTTATTTTATAAAGGACGCTTGGTAATTCCTACTGATTCCCCTCTCATGCAACAACTTTTACAGGAATTCCATGCTACTTCCATTGGGGGACATGCTGGTATAGCCCGTACTTTGCACTGTGTGGCCTCAAATTTTTATTGGAAACATATGAGGAGGGATGTGCATTCGTTTGTCTCAACTGTTCAATATGTCAACAGATGAAGGATATCCACCATCATCCAGCGGGATTATTGCAACCTTTGCCTACTCCCGATTTGGTGTTTGAAGACATAGCGATGGATTTTATCACTTGCCTTCTAGCTTCAAGGGGAAAAGCAACTATTATGACAGTAGTGGATTGGTTGACTAAATTCGACCACTTTATTGCATTACCCTCAACATTCTCTACCTGGACTATGGCTGAGGCTTTCATTGTCGGAGTCATCAGGTTACATGGGCCTCCAAGATTAATAGTAACTGACCGAGACCCAAGATTTATCCACTCCCTTTGGAAGGAACTAAACAGGATGCAGGGCACCACGTTAGCGATGAGTACTGCGTACCATCCCCAAACTGATGGTCAATCGGAAGCGCTCAACAAATGTGTAGAGCAATATCTTCGTTGTTTTGTGGAGAACTCTCCCTCTGATTGTGTGGCTATGTTACCATGGGCAGAATATTGGTACAACACAGCTCTACAAACTTCAGCAGGAATGACCCCTTTCCGGGCTCTTTATGGTCGAGAGCCACCTACTATTGCTCGATATATATTGGGCAGCAACAGTAGTGAACTCGTAGAGAAGTTCCTTGTGCAGCGTGATACAGTTTTGGAACTCCTAACGAAAAACTTAGCTAAGGCTCAACGACGGATGAAAACCTTGGCTGATAAACATCGAAAAGATCTACACTATGAAGTCGGGGAGTGGGTCTATGCGAAGCTTAAACCGTATCATCAACATTTTGTGCGACTACAAAAGCAACATAAGTTGGGTAGAAAATGTTTTGGGCCATTTCGCATCTTGAAAAGGGTAGGCAATGTTGCCTATAAGCTGGAGCTGCCAGATGCTGCTAGGATCCATCACATCTTTCATATATCCATGCTCAAGAAGTGTACGGGCCAGCCTGACAATCAGATTACACCTCTTCAACTGACTGATTTTGCTGCTGAACCTTGAGGACAAGGTTCTCTTTGGAGATGGGGTAATGTTGTGAGCACAATCTTAGACAAAGCTGACAAGGCGAATGAGTTGGAAGTTGATGTGGCAATTGAAAATGAATTGAATAATGAAGGGCCATTGGGGTAGAGGCAAACACAAGAAATAACGCAAGGCTAAGGGATTATGTAGTGAGTGCTAAATGAAAGTGTGTGGGCCAGGAGTTAGTTATATATAATAGATATAGGCATAGTAGTGAGGTAGACAAAAATTGTTATGGAAATATTCCATTCTTTCCCCACTCCTCTGTATTTCTGATCTGATCCCCCTTCTTCTACTTTTCATCCCTAGCTTCTTCTTATTGTCATTTTTAGTTGTATTTTCAATATAATCAAAGTTGCTGTTGTTACTGGCTAACTTTAGTAGCCCACCGTTCTTTCTCTTTCCAACCACCATTTCATTTTATTTTTGGAAAAAGAAAAGAATGAAAAAAGTCATATAAAATTTCTCTTCAAAATACATACTTCCGGTACAAGAAAAGTTCTATTTTTGAATTATATTGACGAACTATCAGATAAAGTTAATGAAAGATTTGATGCGGAAGACAAAGAACAATATTGGAGGAAAAACTCTTGCTCTTCTCATTAATTCCACAAGTATTTATAGACAAAGAAGTTAGAGAAATAAGAGAAAACCTAAACCTAATAGGAGACCAAGACCTAAACTCTAATAAGGAAAATATTACACATTCCTAATTAAACTCTAATTCTTTCCTTATCACTAATTCTTTCCTTATCACCCCCCCTCAAGTGGGAGCATGAAGATCACGAATGCCCAACTTGTCAAGTAAGAGCTCAAACTGTGATTTTCCCAATGCCTTTGTGAAGATATCGGCCAGTTGTGCAACCGTTCGGACAAAAACCGGGCGGATGGTTCCCCCAACAAATTCATCGCGAATAAAATGACAGTCTATCTCAATATGCTTTGTTCTTTCGTGGAATACTGGATTGCGAAGAATATGCAACGCTGATTGACTGTCACAAGATAATCGAATGGGAGAAGCTTGTTGAATACCAAGACTGCTCACAATACCACGAAGCCATTTCAACTCACAAATGGTCATAGCCATCGACCTATACTCGGCTTCAGCAGATGACCGAGAAACAACATTTTGCTTTTTGGTTCTCCACGAGACTGGTGACTCTCCGAAGGAAATAAACCATCCTGTGAGTGACCGGCGAGTCAACGGACACCCAGCCCAATCTGAATCACACCATCCGTATAACTTGAGATCAGACGTCGAAGAGAGAACAATGCCTTGACCCGGGCTTCCCTTAAGATACCG
>ML431350.1:0-18840 GCA_005239525.1 Nicotiana knightiana
GTAGCTCCCATAGCAGCCATTTTTTAGGTGAGAATGAGGAGGAAGCCAGGGGGTCCTCTGGTTTGTCGGAGATGGAGATGGAACGGTGGGGCTGCCTGGTTTGGGAAGATGAGAGTCAAGAAGAAGAAGGGAAGGGGAGAACGGCACAGCTGGGATTGGGGTCTGGCGGCAGAGGCGTGAGGAGAGGAGATGAGAGGAGGTGCGGCGGCTGCCTCTTTTCAGATTAGGGGGGTGTCCGATCTCTAGGTTCTCTTCTCTAGGTTTTAGGTCTAGGTTTATAGGTGAGGGAGATGGGTATTGGGCCGGACCGGGTCGGGTAGGTGGGGTTTTGGGCTCTGGACCGGGTTCCTTTGGGCTGGGCGGATTTTGGTAAAGAATTGGGCCTGATTGTTGGCCCAAGTCCAATTTTAACCTTAACAACCTTCTCTTCTTTTTATGCTTTTGCAGAATTAGCCACTTTAGACTCAAATTTAATTTAAATCTATTTCTTGGCTAGCCTATGCATTTATTTTATATAATGACGGACTAGTGCAACTAATTAATTAATTNGGGAATTAAATCCTAAAAAGAAGTTTGAAATCTAACATGCTAATGAAATCAAGATTCGAACATTTTTTTATGATCTTTATTTTATTTTATGATTTTAGAATTATTAAACACGCATGGAATGTAACTAAATAATCAAAAGTTCCTAAAATTTATTAAAACTATTTTTTGATTATTTTTTAGGAGTAATTTCCATGCGGTGAAAAAATTGGGTGTTCACACGGTACCAGGTCTGTACCAAGGCGTCCGGCCTGGACCATGGCAGGCGATAATACAGGTACGACTCGCGGAAATCCAGTTTAATTGCCATAAAATGCAAAAGAAATGTAACGTGATTATTTCGAAGCATTGGTTATGGTTCCTTGGGTCGTATGTGATTTCCCGGACAAATATCAAGAGATACAGTACCGGTTACATACCAAGGAGTCTGGCCTGGACCATGGCAGGCGATAATACAGGCACGGCTGGCGGAATTCCTGTTTAATCGCAAGAAAATGCCAAAAAATGTAACTTGATCATTTCGAAGCATTGGTTATGGTTCCTTGGGTCGTATTTGATGTCCCAGACAAATATCAAGAGATCCAGTACCGGTTACATACCAAGGAGTCTGGCCTGGACCATGGCAGGCGATGTTACAGGCACGACTGGCGGAATTCCAGTTTAATTGCCATAAAATGCCAAAAAATGTAACTTTATCATTTCGAAGAGGTAGTTATGGTTCCTTGTGTAATATTTGATGTCTCAGAAAAATATCATGCCATCCGATACCGCCTCCGAACCAGGGCGTCCAACCTGGACCATGGCTGGCGATAATACAGGCATGACTGGCAGAATTCTAGTTTAATTGCCATAAAATGCCAAAAAATGTAACTTGATCATTTTGAAGCATTAGTTATGGTTCCTTGGGTTGTATTTGATGTCACGGAAAAATTTCATTCGATGTGGTACCGGCTCCGTACCAAGGCATCCGGCCAGGACCATGGCAGGCGATAATACAGGCACGACTGGCGGAATTTCAGTTTCATTGGGATAAAATGCCAAAAAATTTAAATTGATCATTTCGAAGTGTTGGTTATGGTTCCTTGAGTAGTATTTGATGTCCCGGAAAAATATCATGTGATCCGGTACCGGCTCTGTACCAAGGCGTCCAGCCTGGACCATGGTAGGTGATAATACTCGCACGACTAGTGGAATTCCAGTTTAGTTTCCATAAAATGCCAAAAATTGTAACCTGATCATTTTGGTGCATTGTTTATGGTTCCTTGGGTAGTATTTGATGTCCCGGAAAAATATCATGTGATCCGGTACCGGCTCCGTACCAAGCCGTCCGGCTTGGACCATGGTAGGTTATAATTGCCATAAAATGCCAAAAAATTTAACTTGATCATTTTGAAGTGTTAGTTATGGTCTCTTGGGTCGTATTTGATGTCCTGGACAAATATCATGCGATCCAGTACCGGACGCCTTGGTACGGCCGGGACCATGGCAGGCGATAATACAGGCACGACTGGAGGAATTCCAGTTTAATTGCAATAAAATGCAAAACAAAAATGTAACTTGATCATTTCAAAGCGTTGGTTATGGTTCCTTGGGTCGAATTTAATTTCCCGGACCAATATCATGCGGTCCGGTACCGGCTACATACCAAGGCGTCCGGCCTGGACCACGACAGGCGATAATACAGGCACGACTGGCAGAATTCTAATTTAATTGCCATAAAATGCCAAAAAATGTTACTTGATCATTTTGAAGCATTGGTTATGGTTCCTCGGGTTGTATTTGATGTCCCGGAAAAATATCATGCGATCCGGTACCGGCTACGTACCAAGGCGTCCGGCCTGCACCACGGCAGGCGATAATACAGGCACGACTGGCGGAATTCCAGTTTGAAAACCATAAAATGCCAAAAAATGTAACTTGATTACTTTGAAGCATTGGTTATGGTTCCTTGGGTTGTATTTGATGTCCCAGACAAATATTATGCGGTCTGGAACCGGCTATGTACCAAGGCATCCGGCCTGGACCACGACAGGAGATAATATAGGCACGACTAGCAGAAATCTAGATTAATTGCCATAAAATGCCAAAAAATGTAACTTGATCATTTCAAAGCGTTGGTTATGGTTCCTTGGGCCATATTTTATGTCCCGGACAAATATCATGCAATCCAATACCGGCTACGTACCAAGGCGTCTAGCCTGGACCATGGCAGGCGATAATACTGGCACGACTGGCAGAATTCCAGTTTTATTTCCAAAAAATACAAAAAAATGTAACTTGATAATTTTGAAGCGTTGGTTATGGTTCCTTGGCTCGTATTTGATGTCCCGGAAAAATATCATGCGATCTAGTACTGGCTCCGTACCAAGGCATCCGGCTGGGACCATGGAAGGCAATAATACAGGCACGACTAGCGGAATTCCAGTTTAATTGCCATAAAATGCAAACAAAATGTAACTTGATCATTTCGAAGCGTTGGTTATGGTTTCTTGGATCATTTCGAATAAATATCATGCGATTCGGTACCGATTACGTCACAAGGCGTCCGGCCTGGACCGCGGCAACCGATAATACAGACACGAGTGATAGAATTCCAGTTTAATTGCCATAAAATGCCAAAAAATGTAACTTGATCATTTAGAAGCATTGTTTATGGTTCTTTGGGTTGTATTAGATTCCCCGGACAAAAATCATGTGATCCGGTACCGGCTCCGTACCAAGGCATCCGGCCTGGACCATGGCAGGCGATAATACCGGCCCAACTGGCGGAATTCCAGTTTAAAGTCCATAAAATGCCAAAAATTGTAAATTGATCATTTCGAAGCGTTGGTTATGGTTCCTTGGGTAGTATTTGATGTCCCGGAAAAATATCATGAGATTTTGTACCGGCTCCGTACCAAGGCGTCCGGCCTGGACCATGGTAGGCGATAATACAGGTACGAATGGCGGAATTCCAGTTTAATTGCCACAAAATGCCAAAAAATTTAACTTGAGCATTTATAAGAGTTGGTTATGGTTCCTTGGGTCATATTTGATGAACCGGACAAATATCATGTGATTCCACACCGGCTCTGTACCAAGGCGTCCGACTTGGACCATGGGAGGCGATAATACAGGAATGACAGGCGAAATTCCAGTGTAATTTCCATAAAATGCCAAAAAATGTAAATTTATCATTTCGAAGCGTTAGTTATGGTTCCTTGTGTCATATTTGATGTCTCGGACAAATATCATGCCATCCGGCACCGCCTCCGTACCAAGGCGTCCGACCTGGACAATGGCAGGCGATAATACAGGCATGACTGGCGGAATTCCAGTTTAATTGCCATAAATTCCAAAAAAGGTCACTTGATCATTTTGAAGCGTTAGTTATGGTTCCTTGGGTCGTATTTGATGTCCCGGACAAATATCATGCGATCTGGTACCGGTTCCGTACCAAGGCATCCGGCCAGGACCATGGCAGGCGATAATACAGGCACAACTGGCGGAATTCCAGTTTAATTGCGATAAAATGCCAAAAGATTTAAATTGATCATTTCGAACCATTGGTTATGGTTCCTTGGGTAGTATTTTATGTCCCATAAAAATATCATGCGATCCGGTACCGGCTCCGCACCGGCGTCCGGCCTGGGCCATGGTAGGTTATAATACTGGCACGACTAGCGGAATTCCACTTTAGTTGCCATAAAATGCCAAAAAATCTAACTTGATCATTTCGAAGCGTTAGTTATCGTTCCTTGGGTAGTATTTGATGTTCTGAAAAAATATCATGCGATCCGGTACCGGCTCTGCAGCAAGGCGTCCGGCCTAGACCATGGCAGGCGATAATACAGGCACGACTGGCGGAATTCCTGTTTAATCGCAAGAAAATGCCAAAAAATGTAACTTGATCATTTCGAAGCGTTGTTTATGGTTCTTTGGGTCGTATTTGATGTCGCAGACAAATATCATGCGATCTGATACTGGCTCCTTACCAAGGCGTCCGGCCTGGACCATGGCAGGCGATAATACAGGCACGACTGGCGGAATTCCAGTTTAATTGCCATAAAATGCAAAACAAATGTAACGTTATCATTTCGAAGCGTTGGTTATGGTTCATTGGGTAGTATTTGATGTTCCGGAAAAATATCATGCGATCCGGTCCCGGCTCCGTACAAAGGCATCCGACCTGGACTATGGTAGGCGATAGTACAAGCACGACTGGCGGAATTCCAGTTTAATTGCCATAAAATGCAAAACAAATGTAACGTTATCATTTCGAAGCGTTGGTTATGGTTACTTGGGTCGTATTTTATGTCCCGGACAAATATCATGCGATCCGGTACCGGCTACGTACCAAGGCGTCCGGCCTGGACCATGGCAGGCGATAATACAGGCACGACTAGCGGAATTCTAGTTTAATTGCCATAAAATTCCAAAAAATGTAACTTGATCATCTTGAAGCAATTTTTATGGTTCCTTGGGTTGTATTTGATGTCCCGAAAAAATGTTATGCGATCCGGTACCGGCTCCGTACCAAGGCGTCCGGCCTGGACCATGGCAGGCGATAATACAGGCACGACTAGCGGAATTCTAGTTTAATTGCCATAAAATGCCAAAAAATGTAACTTGATCATTTTGAAGCGTTAGTTATGGTCCCTTACGTCGTATTTGATATCCCAGAAAAATATCATGCGATCCGATAATATAGGGACGACTGGCAGAAATCTAGTTTAATTGCCATAAAATGCGAAAAAATGTAACTTGATCATTTCAAAGCGTTGGTTATGGTTACTTGGGCCATATTTGATGTCCCGGACAAATATCATGCAATCCGATATCGGCTACGTACCAAGGCGTCTAGCCTAGACCATGGAAGGCGATAATACTGGCACGACTGGCGGAATTCCAGTTTTATTTGCATAAAATGCCAAAAAATGTTACTTGATAATTTTGAAGCGTTGGTTATGGTTCCTTGGGTCGTATTTGATGTCCCGGAAAAATATCATGCGATCTAGTACTGGCTCCGTACCAAGGCATCCGGTTGGGACCATGGAAGGCAATAATACATGCACGACTAGCGGAATTCCAGTTTAATTGCCATAAAATGCAAAAAAAAATGTAACGTGATCATTTCGAAGCATTGGTTATGGTTTCTTTGGTCGTATTTGATGTCCCGAATAAATATCATGCGATTCGGTACCGATTACATCCCAAGGCGTCCGGCCTGGACCACGGCAGGCGATAATACAGACACGAGTAACGGAATTCCAGTTTAATTGCCATAAAATGCCAAAAAATGTAACTTGATCATTTAGAATCATTGTTTATGGTTCTTTGGGTCGTATTAGATGCCCCAGACAAATATCATGCGATCCGGTACCGGCTCCGTACCAAGGCATCTGACTGGGACCATGGCAAACGATAATATAGGCACGACTGGCGGAATTCCAGTTTAATTGCCATAAAATGCAAAAACAATGTAACATGATCATTTCGAAGTGTTGGTTATGGTTCCTTGGGTAGTATTTGATGTCCCGGACAAATATAAGGCGATCCGGTACCGGCTACGTACCAAGGCGTCCGGCCTGGACCATGGCAGGCGATAATACAGGCACGACTGGCGGAATTCCAGTTTAATTGCTATAAAATGCTAAAAAATGTAAATTGATAATTTTGAAGCGTTGTTTATGGTTCATTGGGTAGTATTTGATGTTCCGGAAAAATATCATGCGATCCGGTCCCGACTCCGTACCAAGGCATCCAGCCTGGACCATGGTAGGCGATAATACAGGCACGACTAGCGGAATTCCAATTTAATTTCAATAAAATGCAAACAAAATGTAACGTGATCATTTTGAAGCATTGGTTATGGTTCCTTGGGTCGAATTTGATATCCCGGACAAATATCATGCGGTCCGGTACCGGCTACGTACCAAGGCGTCCGGCCTGGACAACGACAGGCGATAATACAGGCACGACTGGCAGAATTCTAGTTTAATTGCCATAAAATGCCAAAAAAATGTAACTTGATCTTTTCAAAGCGTTGGTTATGGTTCCTTGGGTTGTATTTGATGTCCCAGACAAATATCATGCGGTCCGGAACCGGCTATGTACCAAGGCGTCCCGCCTGGACCACGACAAGCGATAATATAGGCACGACTGGCAGAAATCTAGTTTAATTGCCATAAAATGCCAAAAAAATGTAACTTGATCTTTTCAAAGCGTTGGTTATGGTTCCTTGGGCCATATTTGATGTCCCGAAAAAATATCATGCGATCCGATACCGGCTACGTACCAAGGCGTCTAGCCTGGACCATGGCAGGCGATAATACTGGCACGACTGGCGAAATTCCAGTTGTATTGCCATAAAATGCCAAAAAATGTAACTTGATCATTTAGAAGCGTTGCTTATGGTTCCTTGGGTCGTATTAGATGCACCGGACAAATATCATGTGATCCGGTACCGGCTCCTTACCAAGGCGTCAGGCCTGGACCATGGCAGGTGATAATAACGACTGGCGAAATTCCAGTTTAATTGCCATAACATGCCAAAAAATGTTACTTGATCATTTCGAATCATTGGTTATGGTTTCTTGGGTCGTATTTGATGTCCCGAACAAATATCATGCGATTCGGTACCGGTTACGTCCCAAGGCGTCCGGCCTGAACACGGTAGGCGATAATACAGACACGAGTGACAGAATTCTAGTTTAATTGCCATAAAATGCCAAAAAATGTAACTTGATCATTTCGAAGGTTTGGTTATGGTTCTTTGGGTCGTATTAGATTCCCCAGACAAATATCATACGATCCGGTACCGGCTCCTTACCAAGGCATCCGGCCTGGACCATGGCAGGCGATAATAACGACTAGCGAAATTCTAGTTTAATTGCCATAACATGCCAAAAAATGTAACTTGATCATTTCGAAGCATTAGATATGGTTCCTTGAGTTGTATTTGATGTCTCGGACAAATATCATGCGATCCGATACTGCCGCCGTACCAAGGCGTCCAGCCTGGACCATGGCAGACGTTAATACAGGCACGTCTGGCGGAAATCCTGTTTAATTGCCAGAAAATGCCAAAAATGTAAATTGATCATTTCGAAGCATTGGTTATGGTTCCTTGGGTCGTATTTGATGTCCTGGACAAATATTAAGCGATCCGGCACCGGCTCCGTACCAAGGCGTCCGGTCTGGACCATGGCAAGCGATAATACAGGCACGACTGGCGGAATTCCAGTTTAACTACCATAAAATATAAAAAAATGTAACGTGATCATTTCGAATCGATGGTTATGGTTCCTTGGTTCGTGTTTGATGTCCCGTATAAATATCATGCGATCCAATATCGATTACATACCAAGGCGTCCTGCATGGACCACGTCAGGCGATAATACAAGCACAACTGGCGGAATTCCAGGTTAATTGCCATAAAATGCAAAAAAATGTAACTTGATCATTTCTAAGTGTTAGTTATGGTTCCTTGGGTCGTATGTGATGTCCCGAAAAAATATGGTGGGATCCGAAACCGGCTCCGTACCAAGGCGTCCGGCCAGGACCATGTCAGGCGTAAATACAGGCACGACTGGCGGAATTCCACTTTAATTTCCATAAAATGCAAAAACAAATGTTACGTTACATTTTTGAAGCGTTGGTTATGGTTCCTTGGGTCGTATTTGATGTCCCGGACAAATATCTTGCGATCTAGTACCAGCTACGTACCAAGGCGTCCGACCTAGACCATGATAGGGGATAATACAGGCACGACTGGCGGAATTCCAGTTTAATTGCCATAAAATGCCAAAAAATGTAACTTGATCATTTCGAAGCGTTGGTTATGGTTCCTTGGGTCTTATTAGATGTCCCGGACAAATACCATGCGATCCTGTACCGGCTCCGTACGAATGCGTTCGTCCAGGGCCATAGGAGGCGATAATAACGATTGGCGAAATTCCAGTTTAATTTCCATAAAATGCCAAAAAATGTAACTTGATCATTTCGAAGCGTTAGTTATGGTTCCTTGGATTGTATTTGATGTCCCAGAAAAATATCATGCGATCCGGTACCGGCTCTGTACCAAGGTGTCCGGCCTGGACCATGGCAGGCGATAAAACATGCACGACTGGAGGAATTCCAGTTTAATTGCCAGAAAATGCGAAAAAATGTAACTTGATCATTTCGAAGTGTTGGTTATGGTTCCTTGGGTCGTATTTGATTTCTCGGACAAATATCATGTGATCCGGTAATGGCTCCGTACCAAGGAGTCCGACCTGGACCATGGCAGGTGATAATACAGGCCTGTTTGGCGGAATTCAAGTTTAATTGCCATAAAATGCCAAAAATGTAACTTGATCATTGTGAAGCGTTGGTTATGGTTCCTTGGGTCGTATTTGATATCCCGAAAAAATATCATGCGTCCAGTACCGGCTTCGTACCAAGGCGTCCGACCTGGACCATGGCAGGCGATAATACAGGCACGACTAGCATAATTCCAGTTTAATTGCCATAAAATGCCAAAAAATGTAACTTGATTATTTCAAAGCGTTGGTTATGGTTCCTTGGTTCATATTTGATGTCTCGGACAAATATCATGTGATCTGGTACAGGCACCGTACCAAGGCGTCCGGCTTGGACCACGGCAGGTGATAATACATGCAGGATTGGCGGAATTCTAATTTAATTGCCATAAAATGCAAAATAATGTAACTTGAACATTTCGAAGCGTTGGTTATGGTTCCTTGGGTCGTATTTGATGTCCCGAAAAAATATCATGCGATACAGCACCGGCTCCGTACCAAGGCATCAGGCCTGGACCATGGCAGGCGATAATACAGGTACGACTGGCGGAATTCCAGTTTAATTGCCATAAAATGCCAAAAAATGTAACTTGATTATTTCAAAGCGTTGGTTATGGTTCCTTGGGTCATATTTGATGTCTCGGACAAATATCATGCGATCTGGTACAGGCACCCTACCAAGGCGTCCGGCTTGGACCACGGCAGGTGATAATACATGCAGGATTGGCGGAATTCCAATTTAATTGCCATAAAATGCAAAATAATGTAACTTGAACATTTCGAAGCGTTGGTTATGGTTCCTTGGGTCGTATTTGATGTCCCNCTGGCGGAATTCCAGTTTAATTTCCATAAAATGCCAAATAATTGTAACTTGATCATTTCGAAGCATTGGTTATGGTTCCTTGGATCATATTTGCTGTTCTGGACTAATATCATGCGATCTGGTACCGGCTCCATACCAAGGCGTCCGGCCTGGACCATGATAGGCGATAATACAGGCACGACTGGCGGAATGCCAGTTTAATTGCCATAAAATGCCAAAAATTCTAACTTGATCATTTCGAAGCGTTGGTTATGGTTCCTTGGGTCATATTTCATGTTCCATAGAAATATCATATGATCCGGTACCGGCTCCGTACCAAGGCATCTGGCATGGATCATGGTAGGCGATAATACCGGCACGACTGGCGGAATTCCAGTTTAATTGCCATAAAAGGCCAAAAAATGTGAAGTGATCATTTCAAAGCGTTGGTTATGGTTCCTTGGGTCGTATTTGATGTCCCAGAAAAATATCATGCGATTCGGTACCGGCTCCGTACCAAGCCGCCCGGCCTGGACCATGGTAGGCGATAATACAGGCACCACTGGCGAAATTCTAATTTAATTGCTATAAAATGCAAAAAAATGTAACTTGTTCACTTCGAAGCGTTAGTTATGGTTCCTTGGGTCGTATTTGATGTCCCGGACAAATATCATGCGATCCGGTACCGGATCCGTACTAAGGCGTGTGGCCGGGACCATGGCAGGCTATAATACAGGCACGCCTGGCGGAATTCAAGTTTAATTGCCATAAAATGCAAAACAAAATATAACGTGATCATTTTGAAACATTGGTTATGGTTCCTTGGGTCGTATTTGATGTCTCGAACAAATATTATGCGAACCGGAATGAGCTACGTACCAGCGTCCGGCCTGGACCACGACAGGCGATAATACATGCACGACTTGCGGAATTCCAATTTAATTGCCATAAAAGTCCAAAAAATGTAACTTGATCATTTCGAAGCATTGGTTATGGTTCCTTGGTTTGTATTTGATGTCACAGAAAAATATCATGTGATCCGGTACCGGCTCCGTACCAAGGCGTCTAGCCTGGAGCACGGCAGGCGATAATACAAGCACGACTGGCGGAATTCTAGTTTTATTGCCATAAAATGCAAAAAAAATTAACTTTATCATTTCGAAGCGTTCGTTATGGTTCCTTGGGTCGTATTTGATGTCTGGAAAAAATATCATGTGATCCGGTACCGGCTCTATACCAAGGCGTCCGGCCTGGACCATGGCAAGCGATAATACGGGCACGATTGGCCAAATTGCAGTTTAATTGCCATAAAATGCATAAAAACTGTAACTTGATCATTTCGAAGCGTTGGTTATGGTTCCTTGGGTCATATTTGATGTCCCGGACAAATATCATGCGGTCCGGAACCGGCTACGTACCAAGGCATACGGCCTGGACCACGACAGGCGATAATATAGGCACGATTGGCAGAATTCTAGTTTAATTGCCAAAATGCCAAAAAAATGTAACTTGATCATTTCAAAGCGTTGGTTATTGTTCCTTGGGCCGTATTTGATGTCCCGAAAAAATATATTGCGATCCGGTACCGGCTACATACCAAGGCGTCCAGCCTGGACCATGGCAGGTGATAATACTGGCACGACTGGCGGAATTCCAGTTTTATTGCCATAAAATGCCAAAAAATGTCACTTGATCATTTTGAAGAGTTTGTTATGGTTCCTTGGGTCGTATTTGATGTCCCGGACAAATATCATGCGATCCGATACCGGCTCCGTACCAAGGCATCCGGCTGGGACCATGGCAGGCGATAATACAGGCATGACTTACGGAATTCCAGTTTAATTGCCATAAAATGCCAAAAAGTGTAACTTGATCCTTTAGAAACGTTGGTTATGGTTCCTTGGGTCGTATTAGATGCACCGGACAAATATCATGCGATCCGGTACCGGCTCCTTACCAAGGCGTCAGGCCTGGACCATGACAGGCGATAATAACGACTGGCGAAATTCCGGTTTAATTGCCATAACATGCCAAAAAATGTAACTTCATCATTTCGAAGCGTTAAATATGGTTCCTTGGGTTGTATTTGATGTCCCGAACAAATATCATGCAATCCGGTACTGGCTCCGTACCAAGGCGTCCGGCCTGGACAATGGCAGTCTATAATACAGGCACGACTGACGGGATTCCTTTTTAATTGCCAAAAAATGCAAAAACAATGTAACGTGATCATTTCGAAGCATTGGTTATGGTTCCTTGGGTCGTGTTTCATGTCCCGGATAAATATCATGTGATCCGATACCGACTACATACCAAGGCATCCAGCATGGACCACGTCAGGCAATAATTCAAGCACGACTGGCAGAATTCCATGTTAATTGCCATAAAATGCCAAAAAATGTAACTTGATCATTTTGAAGCGTTAGTTACGGTTCCTTGGGTCGTATCTGATGTCCCTGACAAATATCATGCGATCCGAAACCGGATCCGTACTAAGGCGTCTGGCCGGGACGATGGCAGGCGTAAATACAGGCACGACTTGCAGAATTCCAGTTTAATTGCCATAAAATGCAAAAACAAATGTAACGTAATATTTTTGAAGCGTTGGTTATGGTTCCTTGGGCCGTATTTAATGTACCACACAAATATCATGTGATCCAGTACTGGCTACGTACCAAGGCGTCCGGCCCGGACCACGACAGGTGATAATACATGCACGACTGGCGGAATTCCAGTTTAATTGCCATAAAATGCCAAAAAATGTAACTTCATCATTTCGAAGCGTTGGTCATGGTTCCTTGGGTCGTATTAGATGTCCCGGACAATTATCATGCGATCCGGTACCGGCTCCGTACGAAGGCGTCCGACCACGATCATAGGAGGCGATAATAACGACTAGCAAAATTCCAGTTTAATTTTCATAAAATGCTAAAAAATGTAACTTGATTATTTCGAAGCGTTAGTTATGGTTCCTTGGGTTGTATTTGATGTCCTAGAAAAATATCATGTGATCCGGTACCGGCTCCGTACCAAGGCGCCCGGCCTGGACCATGGCAGGCGATAAAACATGCACGATTGGCAGAATTCCTGTTTAACTGCCAGAAAATGCCAAAAAAATATAACTTGATCATTTCGAAGTGTTGGTTATGGTTCCTTGGATCGTATTTGATTTTCCGGACAAATATCATGTGATCCGGTAACGTCTCCGTACCAAGGTGTCCGGCCTGGACCATGCCAGATGATAATACAGGCCTGACTGGCGAAATTCCAGTGTAATTGCCATAAAATGCCAAAAATGTAACTTGATCGTTTTGAAGCGTTGCTTATGGTTCTTTGAGTGGTATTTGATGTCCCGAACAAATATCATGCGATCCGGTACCGACTCCGTACCAAGGTCTCCGACCTGGATCATGGCAGGCAATAATACAGGCATGACTAGCGAAATTCTAGTTTAATTGCCATATAATGCCAAAAAATGTAACTTTATCATTTCGAAGCGTTAGTTATGGTTCCTTCTGTCATATTTGATGTCTGGGACAAATATCATGCCATACGGTACCAGCTCCGTACAAAGACATCCGGACTGGAAAATGGCAAGCGATAATACAGGCACGTCTGGCGGAATTTCAAATTAATTGCCATAAAATTCCAAACAATGTAACTTGATCATTTTGAAGCGTTGGTTATGGTTCCTTGGGTCGTATTTGATGTTCTGGACAAATATCATGTGATCCGGTACCAGCTCCGTATAAAGGCGTCCGGCCTGGACCATGGCAGGCGATAATACAGGCACGCATGGCGGAATTCCAGTTTAATTGCCTTAAAATTCCAAAAATGTTAGTTGATCATTTCGAAGCGTTGGTTATGGTTCCTTGGGTCGTATTTGATGTCCCAGACAAATATCATGCGATCCGGTACCGGCTCCGTACCGAGGCACCCGACCTGGACCATTGCAGACGATAATACATGTACGACTAGCAGAATTCCAGTTTAATTTCCATAAAATGCCAAAAAATTTAACTTGATCATTTCAAAGCGTTGGTTATGGTTCCTTGGGTCGTATTTGATATCTGGNTATGTGTAACGTGATCATATAGAAGCATTGGTTATGGTTCCTTGGGTCGTATTTGATGTCGTGGAAAAATATCATACGATCCGGTACCAGCTACGTACTAAGGCGTACGGCCTGGACCATGGCAGGCGATAATACAGGCACGACTGGCGGAATTCCAGTTTAATTGCCATAAAATGCCAAAAAATGTAACTTGATCATTTAAAAGCATTGGTTATGGTTCCTTGGGTCGTATTTGATGTCCCATACAAATATCATGCGATTCGGTACTAGCTCCGTACCAAGGCGTCTGGCCTGGACCATGGCAGGCGATAATACAAGCACGATTGACGGAATTCCTGTTTAATTACCATAAAATGCCAAAATGTAGCTTGATCATTTTGAAGCATTAGTTATGGTTCCTTGTGTAGTATTTGATGTCCCATACAAATATCATGCGATCCGTCACCGGCTCCGTACCAAGGCGTTCGGCCTGGACCATGGCAGGCGATAATACATGCACGACTGGCGGAATTGTATTTTAATTGCCATAAAATGCCAAAAAATATAAATTGATCATTTCAAAGCGTTGGTAATGGTTCTTTGAGTGGTATTTGATGTCCCGAACAAATATCATGCGATCCGGTACCGACTCCGTACCAAGGCGTTCGGCCTGGACCATGGCAGGCGTTATTACAGGTACGACTGGCAGAATTCCAGTTTAATTTCAATAAAATGCCAAAACATTTAACTTGATCATTTAAAAGGGTTGGTTATGGTTCCTTGGGTCATATTTTATATCTCGGACAAATATCATGCAATCAGGTACCGGCTCCGTACCAAAGCGTCCGGCGTGGACCATGGCAGGCGGTACTTGATGCTCGACTGGCAGAATTCCAGTTTAATTGCCATAAAATGCAAAAAAATCTAACTTGATCATTTTGAAGAGTTCGTTATGGTTCCTTGGGTCTTATTTGATGTCCCAGACAAATATCATGCGATCCGGTATAGGCACCGTGCCAAGGCGTCTAGCCAGGACCCTGGTAGGCGATAATACAGGCACGACTGGCGAAATTCCATTTTCATTGCCATAAAATGCCAAAAATGTGACTTGATCATTTCTAAACATTGGTTATGGTTCCTTGGGTCGTATTTGATTTCCTGGAAAAATATCATGCGATCCGGTAACGTCTCTGTACCAAGCCGTTCGGCCTGGACCATGGCAGGCAATAATACAGGTACGACTGACGGAATTCCAGTTTAGTTGCCATAAAATGCTAAAACATGTATCTTTATCATTTCGAATCTTTGGTTATGGTTCCTTGGGTCTTATTTGATGTTCCAGACAAATATCATGAGATCCGGTACCGGCCCCGTACCAAGGCGTCTGGCCTGGACCATGGCAGGCGATAATACAGGCACGACTGGTGGAATTCTAGTTTAATTGCCATAAAATACCAAAAAATGTAACTTGATCATTTGGAAGGGTTGGTTATGGTTCCTTGGGTCGCATTTGATGTCTCAGACAAATATCATGAGATTCGGTATCGTCTTTGTACCAAGGCGTCCTACTTGGACCATGGCAGGCGATAATACAGGCACGACTGGCGGAATTCCAGTTTAATTGCCTTAAAATTCCAAAAAATGTAACTTGGTCATTTCGAAGCGTTAGTTATGGTTCCTTGGGTCGTATTTGATGTCCCGGAAAAATATCATGCGATCCGGTACCGGCTCCGTACCAAGGCGTCCGGCCGGGACTATGGTAGGCGATAATATAGGCACGACTGGATGGATTCTATTTTAATTGCCATAAAATGCAAAAAAAATGTAACGTGATCTTTTCGAAGCATTGGTTATGGTTCCTTGGGTCGTATTTTATGTCCCGGACAAATATCATGCGATCCAATACCAATTATGTACCAAGGCGTACGGCCTGGACCACGGGAGGCGATAATACAGGGACCACTGGCGGAATTCTAGTTTAATTGCCAGAAAATGCCAAAATATGTAACTTGATCATTTCGAAGCGGTTGTTATGGTTCCTTGTTTGATGTCCCAAAAACATATCATGCGATCCGGTACCGACTCCGTACCAAGGCGTCCGGGCTGGACCATGGCAGGCGATAATACAGGCACGACTGCCGTAATTCCAGTTTAATTGCCATAAAATGCCAAAAATGTAACTTGATCATTTTGCAGAGTTAGTTATGGTTCCTTGGGTTGTATTTGATGTCCCGAAAAAATATCATGCGATCCGGTACCGGCTCCGTCCCAAGGCATCCAGCCGAGACCATGGCAGGCGATAATACAGACACGTCTAGAGGAATTCCTATTTAATTGCCATAAAATGACCAAAAATTTAACTTGATCATTTCGAAGCGTTGGTTATGGTTCTTTGGGTCGTATTTGATGCCCCGGAAAAATATCATGTGATTCGGTACCGGCTCCGTACCAAGGCGTTCGGCCTGGACCATGTCAGGCGATAATACAGGCACGACTGGCGGAATTCTAGTTTAATTGCCATAAAATTCCAAAAAATGGAACTTGATCATTTTGAAGCGTTAGTAATGGTTCCTTTGGTCGTATTTGATGTCCCGTACAAATATCATGCGATCCGGTACCGGCTACATACCAAGGCGTACGGCCTGGACCATGGCAGGCGATAATACAGGCCCGACTGGCGGAATTCCAGTTTAATTGCGATAAAATGCCAAAAATGTAACTTGATCATTTCGAAGCGTTGGTTATGGTTCCTTGGGTAGTATTTGATGTCCCGGAAAAAAATCATGCGATCGGGTACTGGCTCCGTACCAAGGCGTCTGGCCTGGACTATGGTAGGCGATACTACAGGCACGACTGGCGGAATTCCAGTTTAATTGTCATAAAATGCCAAAAAATTTAACTTGATCATTTCGAAGTGTTGGTTATGGTTCTTTGGGTCGTATTTGGTGTCCTGGCCAAATATCATGCGATCTGGTACCGGCTCCGTACAAAGGCGTCCGGCCTGGACCAAGGCAGGCGATAATACAGGCACGACTGGCGAAATTCCAGTTTAATAGCAATAAAATGCCAAAAAATTTAAATTGATCATTTCGAAGCATTGGTTATGGTTCCTTAGGCCGTATTTGATGTCCCGGACAAATATCATGCGATCTGGTACCGCCTCCGTACCAAGGCGTCTGGCCTGGACCACGGCAGGCGATAATACGGGCACGACTAGCTAAATTCCAGTTTAACAGCCATGAAATGCAAAAAAAAAAAAGTAACATGATCATTTTGAATCGTTGGTTATGGTTCTATGGGTTGTGTTTGATGTTCCGGACAAATATTATGTGATCCAATACCGACTACGTACGAAGGCGTCCGTCAGGGACCACGGTAAGCGATAATACACGCACGACTGGCGGAATTACAGTTTAATTGCCATAAAATGCCAAAAAATGTAACTTGATCATTTCGATGCGTTGTTTATGGTTCCTTGGGTATTATTTGATGTCCTGAAAAAATATCATGCGATCCAGTATGGGATCCGTACCAACCCGTCCGGCCTGGACCATGGTAGGCGATAATACGGGCACGACTAGCTAAATCCAGTTTAACTGCCATGAAATGCAAAAAAAAAAAAACTAACGTGATCATTTCGAAGCATTGGTTATGGTTATTTGGGTCGTGTTAGATGTCCCAGAAAAATATCATGCGATCCAGTACCGGCTCTATACCAAGGCGTCCGGCCGGGACCATAGCAGGCGATAATACAGGCACGATTGGAGGAATTCCAGTTTAATTACCATAAAATGCAAAAAAAATGTAACGTGATCATTTCGAATCATTGGTTACGGTTCCTTGAGTTGTATTTGATTTTCTGGACAAATATCATGGGATCCGATACCGACTACGTACCAAGGCATCTGGCCAGGACCACGGGAGGCGATAATATAGGCACCACTAGTGGAATTCCAGTTTAATTGCCAAAAAATGTAATTTTATCATTTCGAAGCATTGGTTATGGTTCCTTGGGTATATTTGATGTCTCGTAAAAATATTATGCGATAATACAGGCACGATTGGTGGAATTCCTGTTTAATCGCCAGAAAATGCCAAAAAAGTAACTTGATCATTTCGAAGCGTTGGTTATGGTTCTTTGGGTCGTATTTGATGTCCCGGACAAATATCATGCGATTCGGCACCGGCTCCGTACCAAGGCGTCCGGCTTGGACCATTTCAGGCGATAATACAGGCACGACTGGCGGAATTCCAGTTTAATTGCCATAAAATGCTAAAAATGTAACTTTATCATTTTGAAGAGTTAGTTATGGTTCCTTGTGTCTAATTTGATGTCTCGGACAAATATCATGCCATCCGGTACCGGCTCCGTACCAAGGCGTCTGACCTGGACAATGGCTGGCGGAATTCCAGTTTAATTTCCATAAAATGCAAAAAAATGTAGCTTGATCATTTTGAAGCATAAGTTATGGTTCTTTGGGTCGTATTTGATGTCCCGAATAAACATCATGCAATCCGATACCGGCTCCGTACCAAGGCATCCGGCCGGGACTATGGCAGGTGATAATACAGACACGACTGGCGGAATTCCAGTTTACTTGCCATAAAATGCCAAAAAATTTAACTTGATCATTTCGAAGCGTTGGTTATGGTTCTTTGAGTCGTATTTGATATCCCAAACAAATATCATGCGATCCGGTACCGGCGCCATACCAAGTCGTTCGGCCTGGACCATGGCAGGCAATAATACATGCACGACTTGGGGGAATTCCAGTTTAATTGCCATAAAATTCAAAAAAATGTAACTTGATCATTTTAAAGAATTAGTTATGGTTCCTTAGGTCGTATTTGATGTCCCGGATAAATATCATGCGATCCGGTACCGGCTTCGTACAAAGGCATCCGGGTTGGACCATGGCGGGCGATAATACAGGCACGACTGGCGGAATTCCACTTTAATTGCCATAAAATTAAAAAAAAATGTAACGTGATCATTTCAAAGCATTGGTTATTTTTTAGAAATCCGCCGGTCCCTAAAAAAATTTTGGAGAGAGAGGCTCTGGCGATTTGAGAGGCGATTAGGGCAACTAGAAAGAGAAACCTCGTCCATGGCCACTCCGGCCACTGCCCAGCCCTCAATGGAGGTTGGGCAGTCG
>MDKJ01330761.1:0-23969 GCA_005239525.1 Nicotiana knightiana
CTGGACAGTGGCCGGAGTGGCCATAGACGAGGTTTCTCTCTCTAGTTGCCCTAATCGCCTCTCTAATCGCCAGAGCTGTCGGTTTGGTGCGGTTCTCTCAACGTTTTTTTTTCCTCCTTAGGTTGTTGTGCTTTAGTTGAAGCCTTTTTTTTTTTTAATTTATAAATACAAGTTATATGTATGGATTAGACATGAAAAATTTTGAAAAAATTGAAAAATATTGAAGAAAACCTAGAAATGGTATTTTCAATTTCTACCACGAATTTGAGCATGAAATTAAGGTTAAATTGTATATTTGAGTTAGTAAGGCTATGGGTAGGGTATATCTTCGAGAAATTTCGGAATCCGGGCACGTGGGTCCAAGGGCATTTTGGTCAATTCCTTAAGCGGAGATGGGAGTTTATGTAATTTGAATTATTAACGAATATTAGAGTATATTTTTATTGGTTTGTCGTTATTTGGATAGTTTTGGGGCGTTGTGCATCAATTTGAGTCATCGAAAGGGCTAGGAAGCCGGTTATGGAATTTCGGAGCGAGGTAAGTCTCGTTTCTAACTTTGTGAGGGTGAATTGTCCCCCTAGGTGAACTAATTAAGTGTGTGCTGCTATCTGCTGGGGCTACGTACGCACGAGGTGACGGGAGTCCTTGCGTAGCTACTATTATGCCATGTCCAGGTAGTCTAGGACCCACTAGCATGACTTATGTGTTGTACATGTGATCCTACCAATGATATTAGACTGATAATGCTATTGAATTTATAACTTATTACCTACGAAGGCTAGAGTGTATCTTCTTAATCACTTAGAAAGAGAATTGACTCCTCTGTGGATAATTGTATACCTGATAAGGTGATATTATTGAATATTATTAAACTTGGCAAATGAATTTCGAGAAAAGATTTAAATACTAATTTTTGTGATTTGTAAAATAGAAATTTGTCATTTACTTGAGTATTTTTTCCCGATATAGTCGGGGTGGACTATTGATTGTGTATGACTGCATGTGACCACTTCGTAATTTACATTCCGCGAGTGGAGTGTTATTTCCCCCATTCTCATGGGAGAGGGTCGTACGCCACGGCGGATAGAAAAATGCACTTATGGTACGGGCCGTTCGACCCTCGGCAGTGCATGGATACGATTATTTTATGGCAAAGATGCACTTATGGTTTGGGTCGTTCAACCCTCGGCAGTGCACAGGCATGTTTATTTTTATGGCTCAGGCCGATTGTCCTTATCCCATATGCGCATGCTAAAAATATTTTTCATGGATTTTGAAGTAATAGTATGTTTGGGGGAAAATAAAGAAGTAATTGTTTATTTAAGAAATTTGGGGGAAAATGAGGAAGTAGTAACTGTTTAATTACTTTCAGCATCTATTTGAATTACAGTTATCTGTAATGCTTGCTGTTTTATCAACCTCGTATGCCTATTACTGATATCTTATTGTGCTAAACTAGTTTGTTGGACCTTATTAAGTGTCTAATTCGACCTCTCGTCACTACCTCTCTGAGGTTAGGCGGGCAACTTACTGAGTACACGTTGTTTTCATACTCATGCTACACTTGTTGTGCATTTTTATTGCACAGGTACCTTCATAGCAATATGGTTAGTTTGGAGACTTAGCCGAGCTGCATTATCAGGAGGCGATCCGTAGCTAACAGAGTCTCCCTCGTATTGTATTATTTTATTTTAGTTTCCTTGTCCAGTTGTATTTCGGAAAAGCTTTGTAGAAATTGTAAAATTCTTACAATTTGCTCATGCACTTGTGACACTGGCTTCTGGGATGTGTTTGGGATTTAATTTAATAAATGAAACGGTTTACCTGTCGTAGTTATTTGATAAATTTCTATTCGTTATTATAACTTGTAAGTGAAAGGTAACGATTATGGAAAAGATGTTAACCATGAATTTATTTCAACTAATTAATGATCGGCTTGCCTGACGGTGGTGTCCGGCTCCATCACGACTTTAGTAGATTTTGGGTCGTGACATACGTGGTGGTTTTAAGGAGGTGGTCCTTATTGAGAAGGTGTTTTGCAACTTTAGGGTCGGATTTATGTTTCCAGTGTTGATGGTTCGGCGGAGATGATCAGTGAGGAGGTTTGTAGTTTGTGGTATGTTGTTCATATGGATGGTGCAGACGTATCATAGTTCGAGGCAATATTTTGGATGAATGAGGACATTAGTAGGAATGACTTACAATGTTTGATTATCAGTAGATCAAAGATGACAAATGTGGAGCTGAGAGGTTTACTTTGGAAGGTGGATGTACCTACATGGAAGTGGGGACATATCATTATGAACTTTGTGGTAGTATAGACACAAGCTTTGGGAAGGTCTAGTGCAATTTGGGTCATTATGGGCCAATGACTAAGTATGAGAATTTTATTTTGGTGGTGACTACTTACATTTTAGAGGATTTTGGATTTGATAAGAAGGTATTTCTTGAACTACAAAGGGAATGCTAATGCCAGATTATTATCTTGGTGTACTGTACGGTCTTAATTTTTGGATATGTTGATGGATCTTTGATTGTTCATTAGTGAAGTAAAACAGATTCTTATGGACTTTGTATGAGTGTAGACTCGGAATAATCAACTGATCACATAGTGGTGGTGCTCGTGGAAAGGTCATAGAGAGATTTGAGGCTACACGTATGGCCTATCTCCTGTGAGAATATTAGTCGTTGCATGATTTCTTAGGAGGCTGCTATTAAGAGTTTTACCTTTTTATCCAATGGGATGTATGTACTATGATGTGAGTCTGGATTTCTTTAGGTAGATGGCATGACTTTCATGAGGTTGAATATGCATTTGGGCTGATAAATTTGAATATGTTATGGTTAGTGCAACATGAGCTTATGAGAAATTCAGCTGAGTAATAGTGTGAGGTCATGGTAAGGAAGGAAGAACGGTCATTATGAGTTCTTGGGTTATGTCATGGTGGCCTAAAGCCTGGTGGGAGAACCTACCATCCGATTGAATCACATATTCATGTTTTGTTGCATCCAGGACATTGTTGCGCTTATGGATTAGTTATGGCTTGAGGACGGGGATTTTGAGATTAACCCGGGCAACGAATTTGTTGGCTTGTGTGTTATATTTCACCTTGTTGTTATATGGAGGTTGTGGAATGGCTCAGGTTTGATAGTCCCTGGAGGATTTAGTGTCTAATGGGAAAGGATTCGCTTGGTTGTTCTTTTGGAGTTTTTGTGTGTTGTTGGAGCACTAATCGCTCGACATGTTTGGCTATGTATTCGGGCCTAAAGCTAAGTGGGTGACTCTCGGGGATAGTTCTAGTGGGTTCAAGATTCAAGATGTGGTACATAAGGATTTTCAAATTTGTTGTATGGCTGAGGAGTTGAGATTGACGTCAGATGGTGGAAGAGACTTAGGGTATTTCATTAACATTATTTGTTTTATGAGGCAACTCTTGAGGGATGGAAGAAACAATTTCAAATTTGTAGAATATCTATTCATATAGGTATTTCGATTTGAGGTACTATTGGGTGTATAATAGGGAGTAAAATGGTTTACGAGTCTTAAGAAGGCGAGATTTGGTGTTAGGGTCACATGGGATGCGTTTTGGTTGAGGTCTACAATATACTGGGAAAAAGAGAAGTGTTTCCATGAAGGTGAGTCATGATTAATCTGAAGAAGTGGGATCAGTTTGGCAGTGGCTTTGATAAACATGGTAATATAGATGGTCAGATCCTTTGGTATAATAGGGCTTTACAGATGTTTTCTGGCAATACCTTTCTGGTTGATGGTCTGCATGACTTGGTTAATTTAGAGAGATTCATTCCTAATCGCTTGGCTGTGTGCAAATAGATTCTGAAGACTAGTTATGATTTGACCATGACCTGAGGTTGATGTATTATGAACTGAGTTAAGTGGAAGATTTCTGGTCAATGCAGTGTGTATCCTATTCGTGATTCAGAGATGATAACAGGATTATCGTATTTTTATGTTGTGGTAGGATAGATGCGGTGAAATTTGTGGAGTTAAGATTGAATGGACAAGGGTTTTGTTCATTTGTGGAAGGAATGTCATGAGTTCGAGACAACATGGAGATTTCAGATATTTAAGAGAATGGTAGCACTATCTTGTACTTCTTGAGGAGAGTGGGTGTGGTAGAAGGCGCATTGAATTTTGATTTGTGGCTGCTTGACTATTACTACAAAGACCGTGTGGGTTGTAACCATGGATGTTCAAACTTTTGCTACTTGGTTCGGAAGGTTTATGGGAGTATTTCCTTTGAGACAATTGTGCATGCATTATGTATCAGTCCTTTAAGTGGGAGAATTGGAGATTAGGTATGAGGAGTTTTGTATTCTCGAGGTTTAGAGATTTGATCCTTGTGGAGGCCGCTTATTTCCATTAATTGTGGACTACAAAAGTGCATTAAGGGCTAGATAATTGATTATACTTGTCATTAATGAGGTCATTATGGATTTTGGGAGGTTATTTACCTATTTTGGGATGATCTAAATCGGTTTAGGAACACATTAGTAGGCCTAATGAGAATGAGTATTCTATATTAGATCGGATATGCTCACTCAACGCAACTTTTTCTATGGGTGTGTCATCGGGTTGAATGAATATTATTCGTGCCCTGACCTATTTCATGTGTTACTACCATATGATATGATGGGTTGTGAGGCTATTTGATTATTCACGCGCATCTTTTTGCCCTGTTTAGACCTTTTGGTTATATAGGAGCGAGATGTCTCTTGAGATATTGATTTGTTTAATGCACCATAGTGGTGCGTAACTTTCCGTACTACTCTATGCTATCCGTCTTCCTGTGGTTATGTTTATGCACAATGAGTGCTTGTTTCTAATAGACATGTGTTTTGTGAGCACGAGGATTTTGGCTCAATGAGTATTCCCATGTGGAGTGGTATGATGATTGGATCGGGTTGCATTCCACAAAGGTGTTATGATTGGATATGATTTCTAGTGCATACTCTATATGTACCTTGCAGGATGGATTCATGGCATTGTTCTTGTGTGATCGTACATGCCAGGCTTGTTACACTGTTATCTCATTTGGTTCTCTTTCCATTATTGGCTACATTTGAGTTGTTTCTTGTTTGGTACACGGGCTGCGTCGTATGCGTCTCTAAGGGGAATTTTGGTGTGGCCTGTCAGTTAATAGTTTTACAGGTTGAGACGAGCTTATCAGGCCAAGAATTAGTGAAATCTCATTTGGATAAGGTGTGTTTGTAAGAGTGTCATTAGTCAGCTCAGAATTTTGCAATGGTTCCTGTCGAACGAGGGGACTCCACAACTTGTTGATTTGATTGGCTGTTATGAGTTTTTATAGGTTTCCTTCAAAATTATCAATGTTGCGAGGGTCTGGAACAAGATTCTACTTGATATGAGGTGTATTACCGGTACTGGATTTGGTAATGAGCATCTATTCTGGCACGAAGTTATTGCTATGAGTACATGAGCTTTGGGGTATGTCTTGTGGTTATATCTTGGGACTACATTTATGATTGATATAGGGTATGTATGCAAGAATTGAAACTAAGAGAGAGTTCTGAATGTTAGAGTTTAGTTCTACGGATTGTAAGCTTAATTTGAGGGTAGAATCTTCAGGCGGATTGTTTATTTATAGATACGATGAGCTATTAAATGTTTTAGTAGCTTTGGAACGACTCTTGTAACGTTCAAGGGCTAACGTATGTATTTGTCAAAAGTTGGCAATTTGAAAAGTTTGAGAGTTTATAAGTTAAACCGAAAGTTGACTTTGGTGTTATCGAACTCTAATTGTAGATTTGAGACCTTGTATAGGTTCATTTTGTTGATTACAATTAGTGTGCAAAGTTTGGTTGTGATCCGGAATGTCTAAGTGCGATTCAGACGAGTTCAGTGAAGTTGGAATATTTGGAAGCTAAGAGAATTATTTTGATCTTTGATTCATGGTTTTGATGTTTGCAGCACTTTGAGCCTTTGGATAAGTTTGAATTAGTTATATGGACTTGTTGGTATGATTCGATGGGGTTTTGAGGGGCTCGAGTGTGTTTCGTATATATTGCGGACCATTTTGGGAGTTGAGGGCACAACTGGTTCTGGTGCATCGCATCTGCGAGAGTGGTTGCGCAGATGCGGATTCGCATCTGCGTGCATTGTGCGTATAAGAATATGTTGGTCATGCTGGGAATGTCGCGCATGCGCGAATATTTGGTCGTATCTGCGGAGGATGGGCCACAAATGCGAAGTTTTTGTCAGCTCAAAAGAGAAGGACCATAGATGCGGAAGACTGGTCGTACCTGCGGTGCCACACATGTGGAGGTTTGATCATAGAAGAGAGGTTTTTCATGTGGGATTGAGTGCACAGAAGAGAAGTTGAGGTCGTAGAAGCAACGTTGCACTTGCGGCTTAGTGAGCGTAGGTGCGAGGATTCCCGACAGGGGTATATATTCGAGGGTTAGCTTTATTCAACATATTTTAAGACTGGGAGCTCAGTTTGAAGCACTTTGTGAGGTGCTTTTCACCCACATGGTTTTGGCAAGTGTTCTTCACTCGGATTTTATTATTATTCATGGTTCTATCTCCGATTTTGGAATTTGATTATTGAATCTAAGGAAGAAAATTTGGGGTTTATGCCTATACTTTAAGATAGTGAACTTTGGGCTTTTGACTATCAATTTGGACCCTTATTTGCAAACTAAATATATATTGGACTCGACATGCTATGGGTCATCGGATTTTGGTATTGGTTTTAAATTTTCGGCATGCGAGCCCAGGTTGACTTAAGTTGCCGTTTTCAAAATTCTTCAAAGATCGAAGCTTTATGACTTGGTATCGCTCATATTATTTTTACTTCCTTGGTAGATGTTTGGCTTGAATTTGCATGATTAGAGGGCTAGAGCGAGTTTTGATGCAATTTATGGTTGAAGCTAGCTCGAGAAGAGGTAAGTCTCTTGGATAACCATTTTAAAAGGGAAACCCTAGTATTTGACTTGATTGCTTTGTGTTTAAAGTATTGGGGGTAGTGTATATACGTGGTGCAGAGCTTATATGCACCTACCATGTTTATATCATGATGATGGTAGTCTAGGAACTCACGTTTTTAGCTATATTTTACACTCTAATTACTAAACTTTGAATGTATTTGAGCCTAATTGTTAGTACTTTGTACTTACTACGTGTGTTATGTTGTGTAGGATGTGATTTCGAGTGAAGAATCAAGTTTGAAGCTAAAATGGAAGATCTAGAGCTTTAAAGTATGATTAGAAGACCATAAAATTATGTCAGAATTACGTTCGGGGGTTAAGGACCAAGTATGCATATGAAAAATGAAAAACAAACATTGGAAAGGGAATAAAACAAGATTGCCACGTCATAAATTTGGAATGCAAATGTTTGGCAGAAGAGATTTCACAATTAATTGGCATGTCTGCCTATGTGGGGGACAATGGGTGTTGGCCAATTTTTATTCTAACTAAAAGACCCTGAATTCATCGACTAACGCGGCGCGCAGCGCGTCGCTCAATGCGACGTGCTTCTGTAAATTTTGCCCAGTTAATCCCTGTTCGGATCTGAGAGGATATTTTTGTCAAGGTTTGTCCATATTCGGTATAAATACATGGTAAACACAATTTTTGAAGGAAATTCGACCTAGGAGAGTTTTGGGGAGCTATTACGGCTTAAAGACACAAGATTTCATCAATTCGCTTGCCAACAATCGGTACAATACGGGAGTTTGTATCGTAAAGTTGTCTTTGATGTTTTCTATGTTCTTAAACTTACTTGTGATGACTTTATCCATATCTATGGAGTAGTTCTTCCCTAAGGTTCTGACGGATATGGTGTTTTGAGTATTCACCCCAAAATCTTGACTCTGGTTGGGATGCATACCTTATTTTAACTGGAATGGACGCGAAGTGAGACAACCACCTCAAGGGGAGAATGGTAGTTTGGAAGATCTTGTGTATTAATTCATAAATAAGGTGGAAGAGAGATTTACACAAAATGATGAAGCCATTAACTACCTAACAATGCAAGTAAGTCAAATAATAAGTGCACTTTCAGAAAGCTCATTGCATTGTGATGGTGAATATATGGAGGAGATACCGTGTGAGAATGAGCCTACTCAAGAGGATGAGCGTCTACAGAGGGACAACTGGCCTTGGACATGCCACAAGAATATTCACATGACCTTCCTTCTTTATTTTCTTATTCTAACCTTGATCATGTGGATTTTATTTTTGCGGATTTACAGGAGTATGCATGGATTGATCCTGTGAAAGAATGCAGAAACAAGATGAGGATGATCCTACAAGAACAATACACCGCTCAAAATGAGGCCAAAAAGGAGTGGGGCTTGCAGATATTCTTAGAGAAATTTGGCCTGATGAGCTCCATAAAGAATCCCAAGGAGCGAAAACGAGGAATGAATTAAGAATTACGGATAGAGTTCATAAGTTCTCGGAAACGAAAAATATTCAGGGGAGTTTTCTTTACCTCTTGCTTTTTATTTGTGTGTCATGGGAACATGCCGTAATTTAAAGGGTGGGGTGGGGTATGTATATATGTATGTGTATTCGTGTGTTTGTTTTCGTTTCTTGTGATTAAAAATTCTTTTTTTTTTTACTTTTCCCGATGATGGATTTCCTCGATTGTTTTCTTTAGGGATCAAAGTCGAAGAAAAAATTATTTTATTTTTAGGTAGTGTAACAATTCCCCGCTGATTTTTCTTTGTGCCGCGGTTCTTTTCCAAGGGTTTTTACTTTAACCGGGTATAGTTAATAAAAAATTATTTTTTTAGGAGTAGAAAATCTTGAGTCGTTGTACTAGTTAGAAACAATCTTTCTTAAATTCGTTGTGCCTTGAGAGTGGTGAGTGTCTTAGTTGTGACGCCTAGGCTCAGTTCTTGACTCTTAAATAAGTAACTTAAATTGTGTGATTGCGACTTTGCTTAAGTGCTTTGACTAGATAGTCGGGATAGATCTGATCCTAAGTGAGTTAT
Organism: Nicotiana knightiana; assembly: GCA_005239525.1. Classification (NCBI taxonomy): domain Eukaryota; kingdom Viridiplantae; phylum Streptophyta; class Magnoliopsida; order Solanales; family Solanaceae; genus Nicotiana; species Nicotiana knightiana. Next base: position 8,985 of record MDKJ01330761.1, read on the forward strand.
GTGCCAATGTCTGAACGAGGTTTTTGTTGATATTTTGTGCTTGTAAGTTGATGTCTAGAACTTACCCTGTGTGTTTGCAAAGTGAATTAGTAGTCTTTTTCAGTGTAGGAAGTGATATAGGTATTTCTTTGTGAGCCAATTATATACGTGTGACCCGCCTAATTGTTGTATGTCCTAGTTAGCCCTTTTGAGCCTGAAATCCTATTTTCTTTGGCAACCACACTACAAGCCAGACCCGTTTGTTGAATTGACCATTTATTTGAACGATTACCTCTCATGAGCACTTGAAATATTGATGAGCTTGTTAAAAGCTAATTGGAGGTACAGTTGAATTTTTGAGTGGAACTATTGAAAAGGAGAAAGGTGCACTGTTCAAAAAATTGTGAAAGAGCCACTTGTAGGGAATTGGAAAAAAAAAATCCAGAACTTAAGAAAAAAAGAGAAATAAAAAAGTTGGTATGTATATATTATAAAAAAAATCATTCCTCGCTAGTGGTAAATCTTTGTTTGTGCTTAAAGAAATTGAGAGCTTGGTGTTAATTTGATGTGAAGGTTGGGGTTTGGTTTAATATAAGTGTGGGGTTTGAATTGGTGAAATTATATGTACTAAAGTGCTCAGGGAGGTGTAGTCACTATTAATCTAAATTCTATCATACCCGTCTCGTAGTCTACATTACAACCAAATTAGAGTCCTACTTGATCTTTGACTGAATGAGCTCAATTAGTAGATTATTACACTACGGGAAAGCCTATGGTACGTCTTTTGTGGCGCATGAATCTTATATCTGAGAGTGAGTGAATATTCCTATCTTGAGTTCCTAATTGATCTTGAATTTTATTGTAAGTGGAACTACTCTCTATTGTTTCTGTGATGGCAAATTACTTGCGAAGGAAAGGTAATATCTTTGGGTTCTATGATAGAGTAAGTGTGTGAGTGTGAAAATTACTTGGTGCTCTTGAGTCGAGTCTTGAGGCTAGGATATTATGATATGGTGCTTAGTCTTCTTTAATTATTCTTGGCATGATGGGTTAGGGAAGTTGTTTGATGAAAAAGTCGTCTCTATATGAAGTGTAATATGATTTATCGTTGATGAGCAATGGTTTAAGTGTGGGGTGTTGATGGTAGGCCAGGAACTCCCATTTTCAACTATATTTTACACTCTAATTACTAAACTTTGAATGTATTTGAGCCTAATTGTTAGTACTTTGTACTTATTACGTGTGTGATGTTGTGTGTGATGTGATTTCGAGTGAAGAAGCAAGTTTGGAGCTTAAATGGATGATCTGAAGCTTTGAAGTCTGAGTAAAGGCCCATAAAATTATGTTGGGATCACACTCGAGGATCGAGGATCGAGTATGCATTGGAAAAATAAAAAAGAAACATTATCAGAGGAATAAAAGAATGACATGTATTAAATTTGGAATGCAAATGTTTGGCAGAAGAGATTTCACAATTAATTGGCACGTCTGCCTGTGTGGGGGACAAAGGATGTTGGCAAATTTTGTTTAAATTGAAAATCCCTGAATTCGCCCACTAGCGCAGCGCGTCACTCAGTGCGACGTGCTTGTGTAAATTTCACTCAGTTAATCTCTGTTCGACCCAGAGAGGATATTTTTGTTCAGGTTCGCCGACACTTGGTATAAATACGCGGTAAACAAAATTTCTGAAGGGAATTCGACCTTGGATAGTTTTGGGAAGCTACTACGGCTTGAAGACACAATATTTCATCATTTCTCTTGCCAACAATCGGTGCAATATGGGAGTTTGTATCGTAAAGTTGTCTTTGATGTTTTCTATGTTCTTAAAATTATTTGTAATGACTTTCTCCATATCTATGGAGTAGTTCTTCCCTAGGGTTTTGAGGGATATGGTGTTTTCAGTGTTGTTTGTAGATTTACCTCTAGTTTAGTTGCATGAATTTATTTATGGTTCTTTGAATTGCTTGCGAATTTATTCACCAGTTTATTTAATCGAAAGAGGAATATTTTGGTGATCATATTTGCATTATCTTTTTGGTTGAATTTAGTGATTCTTCTAAGTAATCGATAGAGCTTCTGAAATTATTAATTAAACCAAGTTAGGAGAATATTCGAGAGGTGTTTTCCTAAAGACTATTCCATTAACATGTTCTTGCATATCTTCACAGTGCTTCATATTAGTTTATTTTATAGAGAGGAATCTTCACCTTACGTTTAATCTTATTATAGAGTGAATTTGTGAGAATCATTAGAACATTAGAAGTGAATTGAAATAGAGATAGATCCCGAATAACTATCATACACCTATCATATCACGGCCCTTGTTTCTCATATTGTTTACAAACCATTTTAGTTCAACTCTGACTCTCTTTGATCAATTTCAATTAGTCATAATATTAATTTAGTAGTTAATTGTAGTTAGTAATTACCTCTAATCAAGTGTTGATCATCTTGAATAATATTTAAGCTAGAAATTACTTGAACATTGTTTAAATCCAATCCTTGTAGAGATGATAATTAAACTATACTATCTTTGGCTAGCGAGCATTCATTTCGTGTTTTCTTTAGGAGAACCTGTCTCGACTAACTAGGTTTAATCAATAATTCAACTAGCCTCTTCTGAGTACTAAGAAGAATTAATGAACTCAACCAACAAAATACAATGCAAAGATATCACCAATTATGCCTCTCTTAATTACATGAATAAGTGAATATAGATGCAACGGTTAAAACATCCAAAACGATTCAATGCATAAAACTAGAGTTAATATCCACAAACAAATTTTATTACACCAAATCCATCAAACCATAAAGAGACCTACTCCATGGATATGGAATAATTCATCATAAATATGTTTAAGTTAAATGAAAACATAAAACTATCTAAACTCTTGTCTTGAGTGAGGATTGAATGATGAAATCATTGTGCTTTTTCTTCTACGCCTCCTTCTTAGCTTCCTTAGGTCTTAGGCCCGGGGTAGAATTAAGGTACTTGATACCTTGTTTTGATTATGTGCCCATCTTGATTCATGATTTGTTTGGCATATATGACTACTTCGCTCTCTTTTTCATGTTAGGGATCATGCCTAGGTTTATGATTATTTATGAAATCATGGCAAATTGTTCTTGATATATTAAATTGCTTGAGTCATTCATTGTCATATAGAAATTTTATGAGCACATGTCTGCATGATTGTTATTTAGTCCTTGTGCATCTTTTATCTATTTATTCTTGGGCATATGCATATATATATATTACATTTGGATACTTAATTTGGACTGAAATTGTTGTACAAAAGGCAAGGTGCGGTTGAATTACAATTGTGGCACAGCACATGATGGGCGGATATTCTATTATGAGTTGATCTATCAAGCTCCTCTTTGCGCTTGGATTTGGTATCGTCCCTCCAGCGTTAGGTTATCAACCATGTTACTTTGGGCCCTATGAGCGCGGTCGATATATGGATTATGTATCTGGTCGATACATGGATTGTGTATCGGGTTACTGTGATACATGGATTTTGTATCAGGATATATGAATTTTGTATCGGGGTACATGGATCTTGTTTCATTCATGGCATTAGATAGAGTCTTGAGCATGCATAGACATCCATGATTCATTTAGAAGTATTAATTTAAATATTATATGTTGCATGTCATATATATATATATATATATTCTAGTTGCGAGTCTCGACTCTGTTGATGGAAGCATGCCAACCTCACAAGCCAAATTTGAGCAGTGTTATGATTATTTATCGAATTGCGACTAGCATACTTTGTGTCTTTCGACTATTATATCTTTTGATAACAGTTGATCATGATGATATTTATTATTTAAGATCCAGGTTTGTTATTATTTATGTGTTGTAAGTATCTTGATGCTTATAGCCTCGCCACTACTTCTTCGAGGCTAGACTTGAAACTCAATAGGTACCGACTGTGGTATACTCATACTATTCTTCTGGCACATTTTTGTGAAGGTTCTGAGACTAGCATTCGGGTACCCTTTGAGCTGAGTGGGAATGTATTATTAGAGACTATGTGGTGCGCTGCCATACTGTTTCGGTCCACAGCACAAGGAATTGTCGTCCTTATTTATCTCTTCTCTATATTTTCTCACAGACAGTTGTAATCATTTATTCAAACTTGTACTTATTTAGTAGTTGCTCGTGTGTTTGTGTCACCTAGTTCTTGGTGGTTGTACTTTTTGGTTGTGTTCACACCATGTTTAGATTGTTTCAGATATTATACTGTTTTGAGATATTTCCTACTTTTATTTTAATATAACACTGTTAATAAGGAAATTGGATTTAATTCTATTAATTGTGAGTTGGCCTACTTAGCAAGTACGGCTAGGCGTCGTCATGGTCTAAGGTGGGATTTTGGGTCATGACAGTAGCAAATTTAGAAGATATGCACAAAATTCATATAGTATTCATGATATGACGTAAAGGATTCACTTAAGTAATCAAAGATTTCACCTTTATGACCAACTCATCAACCAACTCCATCATAACCTAAAACTCATTAGTATATCATAAACTCTTCATGTACGCCACTAAGAGAGAAACATGGGAGGGAAGCCCTAGGGGATGGATCCATATTCATACGCTTCACGCTGGAAACCTTGTGACATAATATAACCGCACGGCATAAAAATTGTGCCACAACAATAACCACACGGTATAAACCTCGTGCCATAAAAATACCAATCCACTCGTAATGTCCAAATGTACCATAATTATATCACTCTGAATAAAGACCCGCATCTCCAAGGATCTATGCATATGATTAAGAATGTTATGCATATGATTAAGAATGTAACGACTAGGCCGGTCGTTCCATGATATTAGCCTTGTTTCCCCTATTTCAGCTTTGTTATGTGCTAGTTAACCTAATTATGATGTGTTGGGTCGGATGGTTCGGGTTCGGGGTGGTCATGGTGAGAACTGAGACACTTAGTCTCTTAAACTAGCTTTATAGTTGGAAAAGTCAACGGGGAGTTGACTTATTGGTAAACGACCTCGGAAGGTAGATTTTATGGCTTGGATAGCTTCATCGGGTGATTTATGTCTTAGGAGTGTGTTCAGAATGTGATTTTGAGGTCCGGTATAGAATTAGGCTTGAATTGGCGAAAGTTAGTTTTTGGCGATTTCAGGATGGCAGTGGATAATAGGCTATCTGGGTCGGAATGGAATTTCGGAAATTGGATCAGGTTCATAATGCCATTTTGAACGTGTGTGCATATTTTCAGGTCATTCGGATGTGTTTTGGTTGGTTTCGGCATCGTTGGTGATTTTTGAAAGATTTAGGATTCTTAGGCTTGAATCATGAGTCGAATTTGTGTTTCAATGCTATTTTGAGTGTCCCGAGGGTTTGAATAAGTTTGGGTGATGATTTATGGCGTGTTGGTATAATTTGTTGGGGTCCCGATGGGCTCAAAATTGAGTTCGGATGGTTAACGGAGTTTCGGACTTAGAAAATTGAAGCAAAGCTGCTACTGGTACACCACTGCTAGTGTGATCACACCTGCGGAAGAAAGACCGCAGGCGCGAGGTCCGCAGGCGCGAAGACCTTGCGCAGGTGCGGAAGAGGGATACCTAGCCTAGGAGAGCAGGTGCGGATGCCTGGTCGCACATGCAAGCCCGCAGGTGCGAGAAGAGGTCAGCAAGTGCGGAAGTCGGGACTTAAGTCGGATGCGCAGGTGCACACCTGGGACCGTAAGTGCGGGCCCATAGGTGCGCACCTGGGACTACAGGTGCGGGCCCGCTGGTGCGCTAACGGTGCCGCATGCACGGGAATCGCTCGGCAGATTATACATAGGGCCCTTAGCGAATTTCTTTGGCACTTTCATCACTTTTGCATGCAGTCTGAGGCATTTTGGGAGCATATTAGAGAGGGAATTCGAGGGTCTTTTGTGGAGGTAAGTTTCTTGGACTAAAAGTCGATTCTATGTTGATATTTGACAGATTAGACTTGGAATTAGTGGAATTTAATGGCATAAATTGGGGTTTAGTGCTTCAGAAAATGAGACTTATAATAAAGGAATTTAGGGGTCAATTGTGGTCCGATTTTGATGCATTTTATATTTTTAGACTCGAGAAAGGATAAGGATTATTGTAATGCAATTTTTATAGAATTTCGAGACGTGGGCCCGAGGGCAGGGTTTTGCCAATTTTGGGAATTTTGGTTAAAATTGATAGTTTTCGAGTAGGCTTTGCTCCTTTAGCATATATTGATGATATTAATTTGGTTTGGTAAGATTAGGAGCAGTCGGGAGCTAATTCGAGAGGTAAGAGCATCTCGGATTAGTATTTGGGCCGGTTTGAGGTAAGTAATGACTTTAAATCTTGTCCTGAGGATATGAAACCCTGGACTTCGTATTTTTCTAACTATTTTTGGAGTGACGCACATGCCGGGTGACGAGTGTGTGGTGTGCACTGATTTTTTGATTTTGACTTGATCCTTTCCGCGGCGACTACTGAGTTGCATTCTTGCTATCATCCGTTGAAGATTTCGGGGGCCCGACACCCCGAAGACTGCTTCCAGAACTAGGTATGGTCATTATGAGTTTTTGGTTATGTCATTTGGGTTGACCAATGCCCCAGCGACCTTTATGAACTTGATGCACAGTGTGTTCCGGCCTTATCTTGACTTATTCGTCATCGTGTTTATTGAAGACATCTTGGTGTATTCCCGATCTCGGTAAGATCATGAGCAGTATTTGAGAGTTGTGCTTCAGACCTTGAGGGAGAAGAAGTTGTATGCAAAATTTTTGAAGTGTGAGTTCTGGCACGATTCAGTGGCTTTCTTGGGGCACGTGGTGTCCAGTCAAGGTACTCAGGTTGATCCCAAGAAGATAGAGGCGGTGCAGAGCTGGCCTAGACCATCATCAGCTACCGAGATTCGTAGTTTTCTTGGTTTCGTAGGGTACTATCGCCGTTTTGTAGAGGGATATTCATCTATTACAGCACCTATGACCAGGCTGACCCAGAAGGGTGCTCAGTTCAGGTGGATTGAGGAGTGTGAGAAGAGCTTTCAGAAGCTCAAGTCAGCTTTGACTACAGCTCCGGTGTTACTTTTGCCTACGGGTTCAGGTTCCTTATACAGTTTATTGTGATTCCTCAAGAGTTGGCCTTGGAGCAGTATTGATCCAAGACGGTAGGGTGATTGCCTACGCGTCCAGACAGTTGAAGGTGCACGAGAAGAATTATCCAGTGCACGATCTTGAGCTAGAAGCCATTGTCCATGCCCTGATAATTTGGTGTCATTATTTGTATGGAGTGCATTGTGAGATTTTCACTGATCACCGTAGTTTGCAGCATCTGCTTAAGCAGAAGGATCTGAATTTGCGTCAGAGGAGGTGGTTGGAGCTTCTCAAGGATTATGACCTCACTATTCTATATCACCCGAGGAAGGCCAATGTAGTGGCCGATGCCCTGAGCCATAGAGTAGAGAGTTTGGAAAGTCTAGCCTACCTTCCAGCAAGAGAGCGACCTTTAGCACATGATGTTCAGTTTTTAGCGGGTCACTTGGTCAGAGTGATCTATCAGAGCCCCCGTGGGTATTGGCTTATGTAGTCTCCAGTTCTTCTCTTTATGATCAGATTAGAGCACACCAGTATGATTATCCACACTTGCTCGTTCTTCAGGACAGGGTCAGTCGTGCTGATGCCAGGGATGTGGTTATTGGTGATGATGGGTCATGAGGATGCATGGTCGGATTAGTGTGCCCAATATGGATGGACTTCAAGACTTGATTCTAGCTGAGGCTCATAGTTCGTGGTATTCCATCCATCCGGGTGCCGCAAAGATGTATCAGGATCCGAGACAACATTATTGGTGGAGGCGGATGAAGAGGGATATTGTTGAGTTCGTGGCTCGGTGTCTCAACTATCAGCAGGTGAAGTATGAGCACCAGAGACCAGGTGGATTGCTTCATATATTAGATATTCCGGAATGGAAGTGGGAGCGGATCACCATGGACTTCGTAGTTGGGCTTCCACGCACTTCGAGGAGGTTTGATGCTATATAGGTTATTGTGGATCGGCTGACTAAGTCCGCACCACTTCATTCATGTTGGTACTACTTATTCTTCGGAGCGGTTAGTTGATATTTATATTAGCGAGATTGTCCAATTGCATGAGGTTACAGTTTCTATCATTTCCGACAGAGGTACTCAGTTCACATCTCAGTTTTGGAGGGCCGTACAGAGCGAGTTAGGTACTCAGGCTGAGTTGAGCACAGCATTTCATGCTCAGAACGACGGTCAGTCGGAGCGTACTATTCAGATTCTGGAGGACATATTGTGTGTGTGTGTCATTGATTTCGGGGGCTCATGAGACCAGTTTCTACCACTCGCGGAGTTTGCATATAATAATAGTTATTAGTCGAGTATCTAGATGGCTCTTTACAAGGCTTTATATGGTAGGAGGGGTAGATCTACGGTTGGTTGGTTTGAGCGGGGCGAGGCTAGGCTATTGGGCACAGACTTGGTTCAGGATACATTGGGTAAGGTGAAGTTGATTCAGGAGCGGCTTCGTAGGCGCAGTCTAGGCAGAAGAGTATCGGAAGGTCCGAGATGTGTCTTTCATGGTTCGAGAGAAGGTGTTGCTGAAGGTGTCACCCATGAAGGGTGTTATGAGGTTCGGGAAGAGGGGAAAGTTGAGTCCCCGGTTCATTGGGCCATTTGAGGTGCTGTAGAGGATTGGAGAGGTGGCCTACAGACTTGCCTTGCAATCCAGCTTATCGAGTATTCATCCGGTGTTCCATGTTTTGATGCTCGGGAAGTATATTGGTGACCCGTCTCATATTTTGGACTTCAGCACGGTTCAACTTGAGGGTGATATGTCATATGAGGTAGAGCGAGTGGCTATTTTGGGTCGTCACGTCAGAAAGTTGAGGTCCAAGAATATAGTTTCAGTGAAGGTTCAGTGGAGAGGGCAGCCGGTAGAGGATGCCATCCGGGAAATTGAGCAAGAGATGCAGAGCAGATATCCTCACTTATTTGAGTCTCCATTTATGTTTCTAAACTCGTTCGAGGACGAACATTTGTTTAAGAGGAGGAGGATGTAACGACCCGGCTGGTCGTTCTGTGAGATTAGCCCCGTTTCCCCTATATCAGCTTTGTTATGTGCTAGTTAACCTAATTATGATGTGTTGGATCGGTTGGTTCGGGTTCGGGGTGGTCGTGGTGAGAACTGACACACTTAGTCTCTTAAATTGGCTTAATAATTGGAAAAGTTAACGGGAAGTGGACTTACAGGTAAACGACCTCGAAATGTAGATTTTATGGCTTGGATAGTTTCGTTGGGTGATTTGTGTCTTAGGAATGTGTTCGGAATGTGGCTTTTAGGTCCGGTGTAGAATTAGGCTTGAATTGGTGAAAGTTAGTTTTTCGCAATTTCCGGTCGGCAGTGGTTAATAGGCTATCAGGGTCGGAATGGAATTCCGAAAGTCGGAGCAGGTTCATAATTCCATTTTGGATGTCTGTGAAAATTTTAAGGTCATTCGGATGTGTTTTGGTTGGTTTCGGCATCGTTGGTGATTTTCGGAGATTTATTATTTCTTAGGCTTGAATCATGAGTCGAATTTGTGTTTTGATGTTATTTTGAGTGTCCCGAGGGTTCGAATAAGTTTGGATGATGATTTATGACGTGTTGATATATTTTGTGGGGGTCCCGAGGGGCTCGGGATTGAATTCGGATGGTTAACGGAGGTTCGGACTTGGAAAATTGCAGCAAAACTGCTGCTGGTGTGGTCGCACCTGTGGAAGGAAGACCGCAGGCGCGAGGTCCGCAGGTGCGAAGACCTTCAGCAGGTGCGGAAGAGGGAGACCTGGCCTAGGAGCGCAGGTGCGGATGCCTGGTCGCACCTGCGAGCCCGCAGGTGCGAGAAGAGGTCCGCAGGTGCGGAAGTCGGGACTTAAGTCAGATGCGCAGGTGCGGGCCCGCAGTTGCGCTAATGGTGCCACAGGCGCGGGAATCGCTGGGCAGATTATATATAGGGCCCTTAACGAATTTCTTAGGCACTTTCATCACTTTTGCATGCGGGCTGAGGCATTTTGGGAGCATATTGAAGAGGGAATACGAGGGTCTTCTCTGGAGGTAAGTTTCAAGGACCAAAAACTCGATTCTAAGCTGATATTTGACGGATTAGACTTGGAATTAGTGGAATTTAATGGCATAAATTGGGGTTTAGGGCTTGGGAAATTGAGAATTATAATTAAGGAATTTAGGGGTCAATTTTGGTCGGATTTTGATGCATTTTATATGTGTAGACTCGGGAAAGGATAAGGTTTCTTGTGATGTGATTTTTATTGAATTCCGAGACGTGGGCCCGAGGGTCGGGTTTGGCCAATTTCGTGAATTTTGGTTAAAATTAATAGTTTTAGAGTAGGCTTTGCTCCTTTAGCGTATATTGATGATATTAATTTGGTTTGGTTAGATACGGAGCAGTCGGGAGCCGATTCGAGATGCAAGAGCGTAACGGATTAGTATTTGGTCCGGTTTTTGGTAAGTAATGATTGTAAATCGTGTCCTGAAGGTATGAAACCCCGGACTTCATATTTTTCTCACTATTTTTGGAGTGGTGCACATGCCGGGTGGCGAGTATATGGTGTGCACTGATTTTTGGATTTGGACTTGGCCCTTTCCGCGGCAACTATTTAGTTACGTATTTACTTAAAATCATATGTTAAACCGTGTTCTAAAACTATTGCTATATTTGGGTTGTAAGCCATGTTTGGGGCCTTGCGCCGACTTGTTTAGACCCGTTGGGGGCTTTTACTGTTATTTTCTCACTGTGTTGACTTATGATTTACACTCAGTCATATTATGGTTAACTGTTTTCGAAACTCAGCCTTATTTACACTATTTGAGATATAAAATGATGGTTTGGGTCGAGTACCTCGTTTTACTGATAGCCCGAGTAGCTTACTGAGAGTTTCTGACTGAGTGAGGTCGAGGGCCTGATTGTGAGGATATGAGATTCCACGATGTGGCTTGATATTAGCGCTTGGGCAGAAGGAGCCCCTCCAAAGTCTGTACACAACCCCAGTGAGCGCAGGTACCTACTGAGTGCAAGTGCCAAGTAACGAGTGACTGGGAAGCATGAGTGACAGTGAGGTTGCCCGAGGGGCTGATACTGAGTAATTGTGAGGTATGCTAAGCGACCGATTATGAGTGATGATTTGCCCGAGGGGCTATTTATGATTTATTTCATTTTACACTAAACTCTTTGGGTATTTTTCTGAAATTGTTGGAAAACACATTTTTCAAAGGATTTTTACTGAAGTTAGCTTTTAAAGCATGTTGATTTATTGTATAAACTGTTGGAAAGAAAGTTTGTACTTATTGTGAATTGATGATTTGATCGTATGTATTTCTTATTGCTTAGACTTGATTTATTTTCATTATACTGAGTTGAAATACTCACATTACTCTATGCACCCTTGTGTGCAGATACAAGTGCTGGTATCGAGCGCTACCCTCCTTCCTTCATATGGAGCCGGAGTTGGGACTACGAGGTAGCTGTTCAGCATCCACAGCATCTCTTTTCCCATTTCTTGTTTTGTAATTAGTTCCTCGCTCCGAGTCTTGCTGTATTATGACAGTAGGGTTATTTTGTGCTACTCGTAGATGCTCATGACGGTTGACTCCAGGTTTTGGGGTGGTGTATAAGCTGTTTTATTCATTTTTTTTGTTGTCATGAACTGCTTAAATGAAAGAATTTTGTGATATATTGGAACCGTTTTGGAAATTATGAAAAATATTATGTCAGTATGTGATTGTTGGCTAGCCTAGTTCCATGTTAGGAGCCATCATGACCGGTTTAGGATTTGGGGCCGTGACAAAGAAATAATCAATAAGATGCACGGGTACAAAATAAATAAAGATGCTGGTAAGTGTTCATAATATAAATTATGACTATGGATAAATCATGTATATTAACAATCTCAAGAATATCCCATCATGCCTAAATAAGCATCAAAATCCTAGACATGAACTCTAGCATGAATAAGATCGCTCAACTAGTCATACAAACAATTAAATCATATCACAAGTAAAGCATGTATTCAATAATGGCATACATAAGCCTAAAAATTACCCCAAGCATGAAATACCCTTGATGCCTGCATAAACGCTCATCACCTCGCATATACGTCAACCCCAAATACATATCAGGAAGCACATAAGTCCATTTTAGAAAATATTTCCTCAAACCGAGGTTAAGCAAGATAGTTACCTTCTCTTGGCTACTCTTTAACCTCAAATCACGTCTTTTCCTTTGTTCTTGATCCCCAATTGCTGAAAACCTATCCAAGTATAATTCACAAAAGTCAAATAATGCTAAAGGAAAAAATCCCAATCAATAAAGTTTCGATCTTTGAAGAAATCTCAAACAGTCAACAAAAACAAAATTGGGCCCACATGATCAAAACTCACAACAAAGACCAAATATGGGTGACCCTTAACCATACGAGTCCAAATATGCGATTAGTTTTTAAAATCCGAGCCAGAATCAATGTTCAAAACCTCAAAATACACTCTCTTATGTTTCAAATCGTAATCTATTTTCTACTCTTTAAATACTTGATTTATGCCTAATAATCCATGGGTAATCATGATATATGATCAAAACCAATTTAAAATCACTTACCCTCATGATTTAGGAGAAATCCCCCTTTAAAAATTGCCTTGATCTTGTAACGACCCGATCGGTCGTTTTGAGCATTTGCACTTTGCTTGGTAGTTTTTCAGCATGAGTAGCTCCAAATGATGTATTATAACTTATTTGAATCGTCGATTTTGATTTTCAGGTTATTCGGAATCCATTTGGAAGAATGAATTTCATTGTTGAAGCTTTAAGTTGGAAGAGTTGACCAAGTTTGACTTTTTTTTAACATGACCCTGGAACGGAGTTTTGATGGTTCCGGTAGGTTCGGATGGTGATTATGGACTCGAGCGTATTCCCAGATTCACATTTTGATGTTTCTAGAAGGTTTCGGCACAAATTGGAAAAAATTGGAAATTTGAAGGTTTGGAAAGTTCAAAAGTCTAACCGAGAGTTGACATTGTGGATATCGAGATCAGATTATTATTTCGGGAGTCGGAATAGCTTCTTTATGTCATTTGGGACTTGTGTGAAAAATTTGGGTTCATTTTGGATTGTTTTACTATGTTTCGGCACGAGTTATGGTAGTTAAAAGTTCAAAGTTCATTTAAGTGTGATTTGAGGTGCAATTTAAGGTGTGATTCATTGTTTTGATGTTTTTATGTATGCTTAGAGGCCTCAAGTAGGTTCGTGTTATATTATGGGACTTTTTGGTATGTTTGGACGGGGTCCCGAGGGGCTCGTGCGTGTTTCAGATTGATTTCGGGTCATTTTTCCTTCATGTTTGATTGCTCGTGTAATCTGGCTTTCTGGTGCCTCGTTTGGTCTTCGCGATCGTGAAGTAAGTGAAGCGATCACGTAAGGGAATTATTTGTAGCTTATTATTCCTTCTTCGCATTCGCGAGTAGCGTTACGTGTTCGCATAGTTTTCTGGAGATTGGGCATTGCGTTCGCATGATTCAGCCCGTGTTCGCGTAGTGGTGAGTTGAGAAGCTAGGGCAGAAGTTTCTTCTTCGCGTTCGCACTAATCTTGTCGTGATCGCATAACACAAGCTCATGTGTTCATAGCGTTCGCATGTGATGCTTTGCGATCGCATATGATATTCTTAGGCACTTTCATAACTTTTGCATGCGGGCTGAGGCATTTTGGGAGCATATTGAAGAGGGAATTCGAGGGTCTTCTGTGGAGGTAAGTATCAAGGACCAAAAACTCGATTCTATGTTGATATTTGACGGATTAGACTTGGAATTAGTGGAATTTAATGGCATAAATTGGGGTTAGGGCTTGGGAAATTGAGAATTATAATTAAGGAATTTAGGGGTCAATTGTGGTCGGATTTTGATGCATTTTATATGTGTAGACTTGGGAAAGGATAAGGTTTCTTGTGATGTGATTTTTATTGAATTCCGAGACGTGGGCCCGAGGGCCGGGTTTGGCCAATTTCATGAATTTTGGTTAAAATTAATAGTTTTCGAGTAGGCTTTGCTCCTTTAGCGTATATTGATGATATTAATTTGGTTTGGTTAGATTCGGAGCAGTCGGGAGCCGATTCGAGAGGCAAGAGCGTAACGGATTAGTATTTGGGCCGGTTTTTGGTAAGTAATGACTGTAAATCTTGTCCTGGAGGTATGAAACCCCGGACTTCATATTTTTCTCACTATTTTTGGAGTGGTGCACATGCCGGGTGGCGAGTGTGTGGTGTGCACTCATTTTTGGATTTGGACTTGGTCCTTTCCGCGGCAACTATTTAGTTACGTATTTACTTTAAATCATATGTTAAATCGTGTTCTAAAACTATTGTTATATTTGGGTTGTAAGCCATGTTTGGGGCCTTGCGCTGACTTGTTTAGATCCCTTGGGGGCTTTTACTGTTATTTCCTCACTGTGTTGACTTATGATTTACACTCAGTCATATTATTGTTAATTGTTTTCGAAACTCAGCCTTATTTAAACTATTTGAGATATAAAATGATGGTTTGGGTCGAGTACCTCGTTTTACTGATAGCCCGAGTAGCTTACTGAGAGTTTCTGACTGAGTGAGGTCGAGGGCCTGATTGTGAGGATATGAGATTTCACGATGTGGCTTGATATTAGCGCTTGAGCTGAAAGATCCCCTCCGAAGTCTGTACACACCCCCAGTGAGTGCAGGTACCTACTAAGTGCAAGTGCCAAGTAACGAGTGATTGGGAAGCATGAGTGATAGTGAGGTTGCCCGAGGGGCTGATACTGAGTGATTGTGAGGTATGCTAAGCGACCGATTTTGAGTGATGATTTGCCCGAGGGGCTATTTATGATTTATTTCATTTTACACTAAACTCTTTTGGTATTTTTCTGAAATTGTTGGAAAACACATTTTTCAAAGGATTTTTACTGAAGTTGGCTTTTAAAG
>ML431354.1:0-13110 GCA_005239525.1 Nicotiana knightiana
TCCGAGAAAGAATTCACCAACGGGGGAAACCATAACCTGAGACCTTTATTATCATTGTTTACATTAAATTGTTAATCAATTATTCGTTTATTATTATTGTTAGTAGAATTAGTTAAACAACACAAATTGATATTCAAAAGTCTTAAGAAAAGTGATTAAGTAACAGTTTAGTATTTTATAGACTCGATTGATACGTTCAATTCTCTGTGGGATCGACTTTGGGTGTAATACCCCAAATTATATTTGCAGCGCCCCTTTAGTCTTTATATAAGACATAGTTGAGCGTGATCAGTCGCGTCCTACTTCAGCTACAGAAATCAGGAGCTTTTTGGGCCTAGAAGGCTATTATCGCCGATTTGTGGAGGGGTTCTCTTCGATTGCAGCTCCATTGACTAGATTGACTCAGAAGAATGCCCCTTTACGATGGTCTGAAGAGTGTGAGGCTAGCTTTCAGAAGCTCAAGGCGTCATTGACTTCTGCACCAGTCCTGGTAATGCCTTCCGGTTCTGGGATGTACACGGTATATTGAGATGCTTCACGTATTGGCTTTGGGTTGTTGATGCAGGAAGGGAGATTTATTGCTTATGATTCGCACCAGCTAAAGGTTCATGAGATTACCCTGTGCACGATTTGGAGTTGGCGGCGATTGTTCATGCTCTTAAGATTTTGAGGCACTACTTGTATGGGGTGTCCTGTGAGGTTTATACAGACCACCGCATCTTGCAGCACTTGTTCAAGCAGAGAGATCTTAATTTGAGGCAGCGCAGATGGCTTGAATTGTTGAAGGATTATGATATCACCATTATTTATAATCCGGGCAAGGCAAATGTGGTAGCAGATGCCTTGAGCAGGAAGGCAGAGAGTATGGGTAGTTTGGCTTATATTGCAGCGGAGGAGATACCTCTAGCCTTGGACATTCAGTCCTTGGCTAATCGCCTGGTAAGATTAGACCTTTCAGAGCCTCGTCGAGTTTTAGCACATGTGGTTTCTTAGTCATTGTTATTGGGGAGATTAAGGCCCGACAGTTCGATGATCCGTGCTTAGCAGAGCTTCGGGAGACAGTGGTACAGGGTGGTGCCAAGGAGGTTACGATTGGCGAGGATGGTGTTCTGAGACTTCAGGGCCGTTTATGTATTCCTAATGTTGATGGCCTGAGGGAGAGGATTCTAGAGGAGGCACACAGTTCTCGGTATTCTGTTCATCCTGGTGCTACGAAGATGTATCGTGATTTGAAGCTGAATTACTGGTGGAGGTGGATGAAGAGGGACATTGTGGAGTATGTGACTAGGTGTCTTAATTGCCAGTAGGTGAAGTATGAGCACTAGAGGCCAGGAGGCCTACTTCAGCAGATGCCCATTCCTGAGTGGAAATGGGAGCGCATCACTATGGACTTCGTGGTTGGGTTGACACAGAATTTGCGGAAGGTTGACGCGGTTTGGGTCATTGTGGATAGATTGACCAATTCGGTACATTTCATTCATCTAGCTACAACATATACTTCTGAGAGGTTAGCCCAGATCTACATTCGGGAGATAGTCCGGTTGTACGGTGTGCCGGTGTCCATTATATCAGATCGAGGTCCTCAGTTCACCTCGCACTTCTGGAGAGCATTGCATAGTGAGATGGGTACCCAGATAGACCTCAACGCAGCATTTCACCCTCAGACTGATGGCCAGTCGGAGCGTACAGTTCAGATATTGGAGGACATGTTCAGGGCATGTGTGATTGACTTCGGAGGTCAGTGGGACCACTTCTTGCCTTTGACCGAGTTTGCTTACAATAATAGTTATCACTCCAGCATCGAGATGGCTCCATTTGAGGCTTTGTATGGTCGGCGATGTTATTCTCCTATCGGGTGGTTTGAGCCTGGCAAGGCTAAGTTATATGGCACCGACCTGGTGAGGGATTCTTTAGAGAGGGTGAAGTTGATTCAGAAGAGGCTCCTTACAGCACACTCCAGACAGAAGAGTTGCGCGGATCAGAGGGCACATAATGTATCATTTATGGAGGGAGACATGGTTCTGTTGAAGGTCTCGCCGATGAAGGGTATTATGAGGTTAAGGAAGAAGGGCAAGTTGAGCCCGAGGTTTATAGGTCCCTTCGAGGTGTTGAGGCATGTTGGGGAGGTTTCCTATGAGCTAGCTTTACCTTCCAGTTTATCAGGAGTTTATCCGGTCTTTCATGTATCCATGCTCCGACGGTACCATGTCGACTTCTCTCACGTGGTTGATTTTAGCACTATTCAGTTGGATGAGAGGTTGGGCTATGAGGAGGAGCCAATTGCTATTATTGATAGACAGGATCACCAGTTGAGGTCTAAGAGAGTTTCTGCGGAGGACATGCGAAGCAGATATCCGCACTTATTCAGCACTTCAGGTATGATTCTAGACCCGTTCGAGAATGAACATTTGTTTAAGAGGTGGAGAATGTAACGACCCGACCGGTCATTTTGCGTTCTCGGACCCCGTTCCCCTAAATGAAACTCCCCATAGGGGATTATTGTGATTTATGACTTGCGGGGACGGGTGGTTCAGGATTCGAAAGCGTTTAGAGCGATATTGGAACACTTAGTTCCTTAAGGTTGCCCTTTTTGGCCAAGTTTAACTTCGGTCAACATTTTTAGTAAACAACCTCGGAATCGAGTTTCGATGATTTCGGTAGCTCCGTATGATGATTTCGGACTTGGGCGTATCTTCGGAATGGGTTTTGGATGACCGGGAATGTCTCGGCGCCCAATATCGAAATAAGAGTTTCCTTAAGTTCATATTGTGGTTTGGGACGTGTTTTTGTGTTATCGAGGTCCGAACGGAAGTTCGAGACCGAGAATAGTTCCGTTATGTCATTTATGACTTGCCTGCAAAATTTGGTGTCATTCCGAGTAGTATAGGTCGGTTCGGCGCATTGTTAGCGAATTCTAGAAACTTAAAGTTCCTAAGTTTAATTCTAGGGGTTTTGAGGTGTGATTTTGAGTTTTAGAGTTGTTGTGAGTGTTCCGAAGGCTCGAGCGAGTCCGTATTATGATTTGGGACTTGTTGGTATATTTGGACGGGGGCTCGGGTGGGCCCAGTTGCCTCTCGAGCACCAAACGAGGCCAAAAACCAGCTCAAGCAACTGCTAGTGCACCTATTCTAGTGTTACCGCAGGTGCGGTTGCCCAGTCGCAGGTGCGAAACCGCTCCTACGGTCCCAGCCTCGCAGGTGCGACCCCCAGGTGGGCTGCCCAGTTCTCGCAGGTGCGGGCCTTTTCCCCGCAGGTGTGGACTCCTACCCGCAGGTGCGAGCCCAAGGCCCTTGCCCCTCTTCCGCAGGTGCGAGTCCTTTCTCGCAGGCACGAGACCGCAGGTGCGATCATCGAGTCTCAGGTGCGGAAACCCCTGTAGGCGGTAAGGTCTTTAAATGCAGGATTATCCCATTTTCACTCCATTTTATTCCACCATAGACGATCTTGAGAGCTTGGAATGGAGTCTCACGACCTACCTACTAAAAGGTAAGTGAATTCTATCCTAAAGTTAGTTAATGCATGAATTCCTAGTTGAATTTAACTACCTAATTAGTGAAAAATTAAGAATTTGGGTAGTAACCTAGGGCTTTCGATAATTGAGAGAATTACCCGTGAATTGGCTATGAATTCATACAAAAATCATATATTAACGATCCTTAGGTTATGGGTGAGTGTTTCCTTCGAGAATTTTCGGAATCCGAGCATGCGGGCTCGGGGTTGGATTTTGGGATTTCTTCAAGAATGATGCGTTTGACTAAATAGTAGGAGAATTCCATACTTTGAGTATAATTTGATATATTTACGTAAAGTTTGATTAGTTTCGAGTCCTTGAGAGACGAGTTTGGAGTTTTGGGCGCGTTCTCGGTCTGGGAAGTAGATTCGACACGAGGTGAGTCTCCTTTCTAACCTCGTAAGAGGGAATTGTTCCCGTAGGTTATTAAATGCTATGTGTGATGTTTGTGGGGGCTATGTACGTACAAAGTGAAGAGAGTCTGTATGTAGCGGCTATTATTATTATTTCCGGGTAGTCAGGCCCATATTATGCCTTGTGTCTTCCTTGAAATGAATTAAATGTCACATGCGGCTTATTTCCCTGAGATCGTGGAATTTGAGATATTTTAAGGAATTGTTCACTGAAAAGTAGTTTAAAAAGAATATTGTGTGTGCATGTGACTGCTTCGCAATTTACATTCTGCGAGCGGAGTGTGATTTTCCCCTACTATCATAGGAGCGGGTCGTACGCCACGGCGGACGAAAGATGCACTTATGGTTCGGGCTGTTCGACCCTCGGCAGTGCATAGATATGATTACTTTATGGAAAAGATGCATTTATGGTTCGGGCCTTTCAACCCTCGGCAGTGCATAGATATGAGTACTTTATGGCAAAGTTGCACTTATGTTCGGGTCGTTCGACCCTCGGCAGTGCATAGATATGATTATTTTATGGCTCAGGCCGATTGTCCTTATCCCGTATGCGCATGATAAATTGTTACTGAATTCATGGATATTGATTTGACAGATATTTGGGGGAAAATGAAGTAGTAATTGTTTATTTACCTCCAGTATTTACTTGGATTTCAGTGCCTTATATATCTGCTGCTTCACTGCCTTTGCATGCCTCCCGTTTTCATCATATTCTGTTAAATTATATTGTTGGACCTTAGTGAGTGTCAAGTCGACCTCTCGTCACTACTTCTTCGAGATTAGACGGGATACTCACTGGGTATATATATATTTATGACTCATGCTACGCTTCTGTACTTAATTGTACAGGTCCTGAGGCTGGTGCAACTGGTTGTCAGACCGGAGCTTGATTCTGATTATAGTGGGACCTGGCTTCACGGTGAGCTGCTTCTCCTGGCGATCTTCGGAAGCACCATGGAGTTTCTTTTGCTTATTTCCCGTCTATTTATTTCAGACAGTGGGACTGTATATTATATTTTTTTGTATATTCTGTTAGTATGCCCGTAGGACTTGTGACACTAGTTCCTGGCACACACACGTGGTAATTATTATGGATTACGGGTCTGTATATATGTTGGCTTACGCCTCCTTATGACCGCTTTTGATTAAACTGGCTAATGATCCGTTTTGATTTATGTTATAAGCTTTAAAACTTGGTATATGTTGAAATGTTTAATCAAATAAGAAAGAACCCTTAGTAAATTGAGTGTTGGCTTGCCCGACCCTGCTGTTGGGCGCCATCACGACCTGAGTTAGGATTTTGGGTCATGATAGGAAGGCAGAGATTAGCCTTATGCAAGGGAAGGCAGAGATTAGCCTTATGCAAGGGAAGATAGAGATTATCCTTATGCAAGGTGAAGGCAGAGATTAGCTTTATGCAGAAAATAGAATGAATAGCAGGTAGTAGCAGAATTTCTTAATTGGTAGTAGATTTCGATAATGCGATGGTTGTGACTATGTGGCATGTTTATCCTTTGTCCCTGCATCCAAAGAAAAATTATGAGTTCTGTAAAAGGCGAGGTTGGTTCGTATTCCCGCTGGCTTTGATTGGCTTGCTTTGCCTGGCCTGAAGATCCATTTAAATCGTCGGGGTAGCGTTTGGCTAAACATAATTACATTACAAGCAAACATGCATAGTTTTGTAAAGACATAGTGAAAAATTATATTTTAAGAATTTTAGATGAACCGACGATCGTGACAATATCAGAGACATTGCAACCTCTTTTGTTATGGAATTTTGAGGGTCCTCCTCAACATTCTTTCCTAGTTAGATGGATTTACATCTATGACTGGTGTGTATGCTACGATCGGCTAAACTTGCTTCAGAATTTTGAGGGTCTTCCTCAAAATTCTGCCCCAGTTTCCAATTGTGGGGGGGAAATAAGATTTTTATTGAATTGTAACCGAAACCACAGGGCTTCCTACATATCCCCTCTTAAACGGGAATCAGGTCAAGAGTAGGTCAATTTACAACATTTGATAAAAGCATAAAGAGCTACACATAGTATCGTTTAACTGCATCTAAGTTGATTGGTTTTGGCCAGAGTTCTCCATCCATTTCTGCAAGTATGAGAGCTCCTCCTGTCAATACTATGTGGACCATGTAAGGACCCTACCAATTGGGAGAGAATTTACCTTTGGCTTCATCTTGTAACAGTATACTCCCCACGACGTAATGAAATCCATTTTCTCAGCGTCTTCTTCGTCCATCCAGATCTGATGGTAACCGGCGAAACAATAAACAAATGACTGGAGTTCATGTTTGGCACAATTGTCAATCAGGATGTGTATGTTTGAAAGAGGGAATTCATCCTTTGGACTGGCTTGGTTGAGATCCCGGTAATCGACACAAACTTTGACCTTTCCATCCTTCGTTGGAACTGGAAAGATGTTGGCTAACCATGTTGGGTATTCAAGCACCCTGAGGACCTTGGAGTTGATTTGTTTGGTGACTTCCTCCTTGATTTCAAACTCATGTCAGACTTGAACTTCCGGAGCTTCTGCTTCACTGGTGGGCACATTGGATTGGTGGGCAACTTGTGAGCCACGATAGATGTACTTAGTCCGGTCATTTCATCGTATGACCATGCAAATATGTCTTCATACTCCTTTGAGAATCGTGTATACTCTTTTTTCTCTGGCGGTGACAGGTGGATGCTGATGTGGGTTTCTTTGACAGTCTCTGAATCTCCCAAGTTGATTACCTTGGTCTCATCCAGATTGGACTTAGGCTTGTTTTCAAAGTCCTCTACTTCTCTGACGATTTCCTCGGGTATAATATCTTCTTCTTCTGAATCACTATCCTTTTTTGCGTTATCTCATTGCATGTCACAGTCATTGGTTCATCAAGACAGGGAATAGTAATGATGTATAGATAAAAAAATATGATAGACAAAATGATAACAATAAATACTGATTCATTGAAACATAAAAGTGATTTTCAATAATTTAAACAATGTTTTGGAATACTGGGGATTTTATTTAAAACAGAAAAATGCGAAAAGGAAATCATTCAGCAAATAAAATAAACAGTGATTGTTCAGCCTCGCTACCCCAGGACACGTCGGGCCCTGGATGGTCTGACAGTCCAGTTTCTGAGGAACGATCCCTTGCTTGCAGCTTGGATGGTAGGGACTTCCTCCTCCTCCTCCTCAACGATGACACAACAATCCATATCCTAGTCTTCCAAGAATAAGTTCCTTAAGGCTGCTGATGCTTTTTCCTCCTCTGGTCCCCCTATGACGTCGGCTTGTTGGAAAGTCTGTTCCAGATGCGGTATGGGCTGCTCCAATGGATAGTAGGGACCGTGCCATGGTGGAGTCCAGTCATCATACTCTTGCCAAGTGTACTGGTATCCCAGGTCAAAGGTAGTGTCGTGGCGCTTTAGCCGTATTGTCTTGGAAATGCCTTGAAGATTCTTACCGAGACCCTTTTCGGGTTCGTATCCGCACCAATTCAATATGCTTTCAATATTACTACTCCACCACTTATCCTTGTCTATTGTGCTGACCCGTTCGATGTGGTGGTAAGTTTCTCCACCAAGCCTTATTCTACCTTCAATTACCGGGATATTCTCGCGACTGTAGATGGGTTTGCTCCCATCCCCATGGATAATGACTTCCTGATGATTCCACTCGAATTTTACCTCCTGATGCAAAGTTGAGGCCACAGCCCCAGTGGCATGTAACCATGGTCGTCCTAGTAACAGATTATAGGATGCAGATATATCTAACACCTGAAATTCAACCTCAAACCATGTTGGCCCCATCTGCAAACAAAGATTGATTTCTCCAATGGTGGACCTTTGAGAGACATAGAAAGATTTTACATTCATGGATCCTTCTCGTATTTCGTACAGTCCCTTGCCCAACCTCTTCAGTGTTGTCAATGGGAAAATGTTATGGTTGGACCCTCTATCAATCAGAACCCTGGTAATAAAGTAATCTTCACATTGCACGGTAATGTGCAGTGCTCTGTTGTGACTCAAACCTTCCGGTGGTAATCCATCCTCGTGGAAAGTAATCTTGTGAATTTATAATACCTGACCCACCATGTTATCCATCTCTCTGCTTGTGATGTTGTTAGGTACATAAGCTTCATTCAACACTTTCATCATAGCACGCATATGTGCTTCTGAATTCTGCAGCAATGATAATATGGATATCTGGGCCGGAGTCTTATTCAGATGATCTACGACCGAGTATTCTCTTGCGTGTACCTTCCTGCAGAGGTCATCTGGTCCTGCCTCAATGACGGGAGGTCTGTTAGAAGTCTTTTTGCTGGATTCTCCCAAGTGTTTGGGCGTGTAGACCCTTCCAGTCCTGGTCATCCCCTGTGCAGCACCATCTTCTTCTACCTTGACCTTTTCTTTCCTTCTAGCTTCATCTACGTAATCCCAGGGCACGACATTAGTGTTGAAAGGCGGCGTAGTTGATACTGTCACTGTAATTGGTGTGGCTACCTTTACTTCGAATGGAACAGGAGTCACTGTAAGTGGTGCTATTTCAACCTTGAATGGTGTGGGCGTATCTGTAGGCGGTGATACTCAAACTTGAACGGTACTGATGTAGTCACCTCAGCCTCTCCTGACGGCTGTGTCTGCACTATGATGGGATTGAGTGTAACTGTTGGCTTCTTGGGGTCATCACCTTCTTTGATTAACCCGATTGACCCTTCTAGGTCCCATTCTTCATCTGTTTCTATCACATTGACACCTCCACCCCTGTGATCTGGGAGGGGGTTATTGTGGATATTAAGAGCAGCTTCCTTTGCCTGGATGATTTAATTGTCGATCAGAGCCTGGATCTTATCCTTCAACGAGCGGCAATCAACGATGGTATGTCCCTTCATGTCGGAATAGTATGCACAGGTTTTGTTTGGATTGACCCATTGGAATGGATTCTCTGCGGTTACAGCAGGGATAGGGGTAACGTAACCAACATCTTTCAACCATTCATACAGCTGGTCAATGGGCTCGACAATGGCGGTATATTGTTTGGGTGGCCTGCGGTCAAATTTGGGTCGAGGTCTTGGGAAATTTTGGCGAGCTGGAGGTGACTGAAAGTGAGACGGTTGGGAGTTGTATGTGTGATAGGAAGTGGATGGTTGGGTATATCTTGGAGATGTGGCTTGATATGTAGGTGGAGGTGACGGTTGATATGTAGGTGGAGGTGTTTGGTATGCAAGTGGAGAGGTTCGATATGTCAGTAGAGATTTGGGTCCCTTTGCAACCATTACTGCTCCTACGTCTCTTGTTGGATATACCACCGGACTGCAGTGCCTTGTTGGTAGCTTGTATTGCTTGAAAATTTGTGATCATCCCACTCTTGATGCCATCTTCAATCCTTTCACCTAGCTTGATGATGTCAGAGAACTTGTGATTTTCAATTACCATTAGTCTTTCATAATATTGCGGGTCCTGTGCCCTGACGAAGAATTTGTTCATCTGTTCTTCATCTAATGCTGGCCTAACCTTGGCCGCTTCTGACCTCCAACGAGTGGCATACTCGCGAAAGTTTTCTGTGGGTTTCTTCTTGAGATTCTGGATGTAAAATATGTCCAACGCATTTTTCGTGTTGAACCTGAATTGGTCCATGAAATCCGAGGCCATACTCACCCAATTAGGCCACTTCTTGGGGTCCTAGTTGATGTACCAAGACAAGGCATCCTCTGTGAGGCTCCTCATGAACAATTTCATACGAATCTTTTCGTCTCTTCCAACTCCGACCAGTTTGTCACAATAGGTCCTCAAATGGACCGTGGGATCACCAGTACCGTCGAATATCTCGAACTTGGGAGGTTTGTAACCCTCTGGTAGTTCTACATCAGGCTGTATACAGAGATCTTCATAGTTCAATCCTTCAATCCCCTTACCTCCTTCCATGCCTTGAACTCGGCTAGTCAATATTTTGAGTTCTTCGGACATGTTCATGATAAGCAGGTTCTTCTCACTGGATTCCGGTGTGTAAGAAATGGGTTGGGTGGAGTAAGGTAGACTCTCCATGTATATGGGGTTGTTCTGGTGGCCTGGTGCTTGAGCATAGAGGTGATCGTTGGTGGAATTTTGTGGTTCAGGAGCGATTGGTGGGGTGTTTCGGGAGGTATGGCAAGTGTTTTGTTTGGTATTGTGGTGGGAGGGTTTGGTTTTGTTTGTGGAGTTGCATAGTGGTGAGTTGCATGAGGGTTCTGTGTGTTGGGGGTATTCTGAGGTGGTGCGGGGTTTTGAGTGTTCGGGTGGCTGACATCCGGAACATTAAGTGAGAAGGACAAGTTCGCTAGGTTCCGAACATGTTCAAGTTCCCCTTGAAGTTTCAGTAGCCTTTGTTCAAGTTTTGACAGAGCATCATTCTGGACCTGAGTACCCCGACTGTCCGAAGCCTCTAGGTGTTCAACTAGTGGTCTGTTTTCCCTTCTGATGTTACTCAAGTCTTCCATTTTGCCTTTTCCTTTTCCTCTAGGTGTACTTGGAGGAAGAGAAGGTGGAGGGCCCCTGGATCATGTATGATATGATGATGATGCCAGAATGCACGAACCAACCTTTGGGGAAGGGGAATAGTCAAAGAAATAAAATAAAAACAAAAGGTAACAAGGTAGTGAGGATCATGACAAAAATATTTGCAGTATTTAAACATATATTGCAGAATTGTAAACGCACGTCTTAATTTGGGAGCCTCGTTGTGCCCGAGATAGGCCTAGCGACAAGTTGATTTGGAGAACCTAGATGCCAAAATGCCTCATTTCATTAATGTAAATAGGTGAATCCCAAAATCGATACTAAAATAACAAATAGGAAATAAGTCACTAATGGCGCTCAACCTTATTACATTTATGAAAGCAAAAAGGTAAATCTAGCCTATTTGGTCCGAGAAGGACCTTCCCCATATTCGATATTCCTGATTTCATCGAACAAGTTCCCCAGCTCGCGCAGTCCCAGCAGAAGGTATGCTCTAGCCAGGTGTCCTCATTCATTCCCCTCAGCATTCTGGCAATCCTCGATCCTTTTGATGACTTTTCCTTCTAACTCCACTATACCTCGCTCCAGATATTCCAACTTCCTATTAGAAAGGACAACCATCTCTTTCCATTCCTCGATCAGCCTCTTGTTGGTCTCATATATTTCCCGGTGCTCGTTCTCGTAATTGCGGATCCTTTTGCGCAGCCGGTTGTACTTGACCTGAGCCTCGGCATCCTCGTCTATGATTCTATTACCTCGGCTGATTCCCGGACTCACTATCCCGTCCAATTTGTCTTCCAGCCATGCCTTGTAAAAAGGTGCACATCCTGCATGGTACCTGTTTGGTTCAGTAGTATTCTTCTCCATGATGATTTTGTAGTGCCACATGTGTTGAGCTTGGCACTTGTAGGGGACGTCGTCGTCCTAGAAATCCGCTCTGATGTGACCCATCTTGGCAACACTTGGTACAACTTGTTTTCTGCCTGCCTGCCTCATGACTCGGAGAGGAACATAGGGATATATACCTCTCAACCCGATCAGCACTATGTAAAGTGCATCCCTGGATCTGATGATAAATTCGTCCGTCGGGAACCACTCGAACATCCATTGCACCTGTTCATCGGTTAGATTATCAAAGAATTCCACCCACTCCTTGGTGGTTTCTGACTGAGCAAATCTGTCCGGAATGTAAGTCATCCGCTTGGGGTGATGGAAAGCAATGTTATCATTCCAAGCCCTTCGCGGAAGTTCTTGGCGATATTAGCCCTTTTGAAGGTGTTCCAGGAGCCATAACTGCAGCAACAGGTTGCAACCCTCAAAATGTTTAACTCCACTTTGACAATGCTCCAAGGCTCAGTAAATATCAGCTAAGACCATAGGGACAATGCTGAAGGTTTTCCCATCGATCCCTTTCATCAAGGCCCTGGTTACCATGGCTAGACTGGTATGAATCTTTTCCTTCTTTGTCGAGAACACTATCAAGCCTAAAAAGCACATGATAAACACGAATACCCTGCGATGGATGTGACCCAGAGACGTGATGGCAAACTCGTCATGATAGGTACGGTATGATTTGATGTATCCGTATCTTTCATACAATTACTCGAAAGGTATGTAATATTGTTGCAAACACTCCAATTCAGCATTCTTCTTCAACCCCATCATTTTCGAAAAACCTTTGCCCGTGCGGTTCTCAGGTACCAGCAACCCAGGGCTTTCCCAAGCTATCCCAGCAAGTCCTCCTATTTCTTCTAAGAGCGGCGGCATTTCAATATTCCCAAAGCAGAATACAGCTCTTTCACTATCCCAAAACAAAGTGGCAGCCTCAATCAGCATGTTGTTCGGCTGGATGTCCAGAAGAGAAGGTAAATTGCCCAGATGCTTCCTCACATGTTTCTTATCACTTGAAGGAAGGTCTCCCCACAAGTCTAGGAGCACTGGTGGTATGTTGCTGACCATACAGAATCTGGGGACCTCGTGCCTCATTTTCTGCAAGACAAAAATGGTTAGGCCCTTTCGCCCGCCAGACTCGAATATTTATACACTTATGATTAGCATAAAGGCATTTAGTTCTCCAAATTAATGCATAGAACGTGATCGTCTCTGTTGGGATTATAAAAACCCCGGTGGACTTTTGGATAAAGCTGTCTTAAAGGGTTTTTGTGCGGACGACACAAGAGTACGGTTTCTATGAGGTTTTAGACTGGTACCCCCGAGCGGACCACTCGAGGGGGAAAGGCACAGAACCATCGACTGCAGCGCTGATCGACTGGTTTTACCGCTAATAAGCCTTTTCGAATTTAGGGGTGATATAAAATGGACGAGCGCAACTACTCATCAAGCATTGCTATAGGATTTGTAAAGGCACGAGTGGAATATAATGTTGAGTATGTTTATGCAGCAATAAGAAATAAACATGTTTTCACGCATTTGCACATTATGAAAGTGATAAATACAATAGTTATAATTGAAAAGCAGTTACAAAGGAAAACAAAAAGAAACATGTCAGTTTCATTTTTTTGAAGAATAAATACTTGGGAGAGTAAACAATTAATTGCACATAAAGGAGAAAGGGAAAGGGTGCAAGTATTTAACAAAACAAGTCATACTTAGACGAATTCACAAAACGCTTTGTAATGGTAAAAGCCTAGAGTCCCCAGCAGAGTCGCCATGTTGTCGCCCCCTCTCCCCCC
>ML431354.1:13382-74918 GCA_005239525.1 Nicotiana knightiana
CCTCCCCCTCCCCATTTTTCCTCTCCTTTCGGATTGGTCAGGGTCTTGACATTATTGGGAAAACTCATTTCCTTTTGGGAAAGGGGTATAATGAGTTTGAAGAGTCTCCACCTAACGAATTAAGACACGTTAGGGAACCTCCTACGGGTCATTTATAACACTAATTTCACAACCAGAGATTGAGTAAGGGCTTGAAATTACTTCAAGGGAAGGTGTTAGGCACCCCTCAAAGTCCACAACTGTGGGTCCCGGCCAAACCTATTTTGTGAATTATTCAAGTAGCAAGTAGACAGTCTAAGCACACATATGTAAACAAATAAAGTTCTTAACAAATTAGCAGTCTAAGCACACATATGTAAAGGATAAGGGAGGTCCTAATTTGTTTATCCTATAGGATCACATATGTGCAATGCCCGGCAATCACTCCTCAATGAGGGGCTACACGTTGCGTTAGCCCACATGTCCTCGTATCCTTCTTCTACCCACTATCCCCCCCTTAGCGGTTTATTAAGCGAGTTTTATTTAACGAGCTCTAAGCATGTTGTTAACTGTCCCTTCCTTGTAGTCCTGGAGGAGTTTAGGACCTCTAAGTCTGGGCAGTTCTAGACAACCCCCTAAGGTGCTAAAAGGGAAAACTTTAGGCGATAGGCAAGAACAAGTAGGAGTAGCAGTTAAGTGACAGAAGCAGTTAAAAATCTCAGAGTCATAGGAATATGCAACACTGTTTCATACGAACTTTAACGACAAGGCCCTACTGATTTTAAACCGATTAGACTTTAAGCAGTAAACACAATCAAAGCAGTTTCTAATTTTATAGAAATTAATTACCTAAGGCTTGCCTAGGTGTGGGACTATATGCGATCACAATTACATGAGATGTTTAACAGTTTAGAAGTTGTTTTAACCTACAACATGCTTCTCTAGGTGACGAAGACTTAAAAAGGGAATTTGTACTAGTTCTGTTTAGAAACATAACATCTATATGAGAGACGATTTTTATACCTTTTCATGGATCAGTTAGTTAAACTAGGCGTATTCAAACAAATGCAAACAGAATCCTAGAACATGGTATCTAAATGCACACAAGAATGACAGTTTTATGTCCAGTTTATTTATTGACCTAGGAACAGGATCTCTAAATGGTGAGCTGATGCAACGTTAAGAAAACATGTATTTATGACATGTGATATGCTGCTAGCAGTAAATATGAAGTCCTGGGAACATGGTATCTAATGCAATGTTTAACATGATTTGGATGTACACATTATCCTTAGGACATGGATTCTAATGCAAATATACAGAAAGTAAAGCCTAAAGCATGCTTTCTACCCAATAATATCAACAGCATTATACAGCTACCCTCCCTATTTTCACTAGCCACCCCAGTATCTGTTTACAAATAATTATTACAGACCAATAGCTGAATGAATTACGTAAATAAAAAGATAAGAAGTTAAACTATAGGGAGACTGAAGTAGGCCCAAATACGACCTGAGGATACCAGGCCTTCAGCAGTCTCAAATGCCAATGATTTCAAAACCAATTTCATGTCCATGTGTGTCAGAGTTCCCTAAGGACCTCAAGAATCCCGGACAGTGCTCACACCTAGACTTTCATAACAAGAATTGAGTAAGTGTAGTGTGAAAGGACCAGCCCCAGTGTGCCAGAGTTCAGAGGGATCTCAAAGGGATCCCAAGGCAGTCACACACTGGAGGGGCAAAACCTAGGGACTTAAGAATAGAGTGAGAGTGCTTGACATAGTTTTGAAAAAAAAGTTTTGACAAGAGAAACAGTATTGGATTGATTCAAGAAGTGAAGGATTTTTTGAAAAGGAACTGATTAGTATAGTTTGAACAAAAATAGTGTAATATTTTGAAAAATCAGCAAGCAACAGATCAACTACAGAGCAAACAGGTTCAACGTCACTTAACAGCAGAATTCACACAGGGATATTGGGAATTGGGGACACGCATAGTGAAACACATAACATCAGAAGCACGTAAGATTTTTAAGAGTTTATGGGATTAAGGGGTTAGTCGTATAACCAATGATACAGACATATGACATAGATCACAGAACAGACAGGTGGGGAATATAGTATTCTGGACAATAAGTATAGAACTAGAACTACTTAGAGGAATTAGATTACTTAGCAAGCAGGTTAACACTAGAATCTAAATAAGCAGATAGGCAAACAATCAAACATGATGACATACATGAGCAAAGTCAAATTGAAGCAGGCTAGAGAAAGCAATAGGCAAGCCTTAAACATGTTAATCAAGTTGGACAGGACAGAATGCATACATGCTAAATGAAACAGTGATTTAGGCATGCTAGTTACATATTGAACAGCCAAATAATAAACAGGAACAGGACTGGGAATCAGTGAACTAAAGCAGTAACAAAACACATAGAGTTTTAAACTTGAAATTGAATCAGAACATACCAGTTAATGAGAGCAGACACAAAATATAGAGCAGGTGTAGTGCAATAACTAGCATTGGCTTACAGCCGGCTAGTTTAGTAAGGGTAGCAAGTAACAAGAAAGAGCAGAAAGCTTTTAAGTGTAAGAGAGAATTGCTGAACTCGTGTTCATGTGTGTAGTGAGAATAGAAGGGAGTATATATAATAGGCGAGAGCTAGGTAAAATAAGGTAAACAATCAATTTTTCAGTAACTGAAGAGTCACAAAATCAATTAAGAGTAAAACTAGTAAAGTCCTCCCTTAATTAAGGGAGTAATTTACAACTGGTAAAGAGCAGGTAGCTAATTAAGGAAAAATAAATTGAAGTATAGAGTAGGTAATTAGGGGTAGGTACACAAATGTTCAATTAGGGAAATAAGTAGTAAGAATTAATAAATAACACGGTCAATCACAGAATAAGGCAAGAAACAATTTAAGGATATAAAAAATAGGGAAAATAACCAGAAATTAGCGTAACACGGTGAATTAGGGATTCAAAGAATCGAAATAGCACAAACATTAAAGGAAATAACATAAACTTCCATGAATAAGCATACAAATCGAGTATAAGCAGGAAGAATCAAATATGGAACCCTAATAGGACACATTAAGGTAAAAATCACAAAATACTCTAATTAATCGAAGCAATATTCATGACAATCGAAACACACAGCAGAATCGAATGAATAAACAGCAAGGACGAACTCAGAATCCAAACATAGTGCTAAAAAATTAGGGGTTTCAACATAACTGGTTAGGGTTAAGGAGAAACTTAACAAAATCTATCAAACACACAAGAATCACAGAATACACACTTAAAATATAAAAAATCGTTTTGAAGAAAAGGTTTTCAGAAACCTTCGTTAGTAAAAAATGAAGCGACACTTTGAAAAATGGAAGGTTTCTCATAAAAACAAGTAAAAACAGTTTGAAACTTCTCAGATATGTTACATATCTAAAAGGTTTCGGAGATGAGATTAGGGTTTCTAGAAAATAACCTAGAGATGAAAATACCGGCTTAGAAACCATGGGTTTTAGCCAAAAATAGGACGATCTTACTCAAATCGAGCCATGGTGGCCTGAGACTGGTGAGGACAGGCCAAGTGTGAGTGGACTGTTCCCTAGTCCCTTGAGGACCTCAAAGACAGCAGAAAACCCGGCGTAGGAGAGTCGTTAAGGCTGGAAAGTGGTGGTAATCCACCATAGTCGACGGCAAGCGAGCAACGGCGGGGGGGAATTAGGGTTAGGATAGAGAGGATTTGGAGAAGAGAGTGAAGTGTGACGGCGAGTGTGAGAGGATAAAATGAGGGGTTTGGGGGGGGGGATCGTTTAGATTAAATTAGGAAAGGACTAATCCGGGCCGGTTGTCAAAATTGATCAACGGCCAGGATTTAGCAAGAGTTGGGTCGGGTAGGGGTAAGATTTTGGGCCTGGGTGTATTGGGCTAATTTAATTAGGCATTTGGGACGGTTATATAGGCTATAATTGAAATAGAATAGGGCCATTTGTTAAATACCCAAGATAAATTAATTAAAATAATTTATAAAATAGTTACTAATTATAAAAAATGAATTTCATGCCTAGAAATATTTTAAAAAATGATTATTTAGTATTTAAAGTACAAAATATTAATTTTTGGTAAAAAATAGTACAGAATTATATGCATGGGCTATAATTGCAAAGTTATTGCATTTATAGCCAAAAGGTGCCAATTTGGCTATTTATGGAATAATTTGGACTTAATAAGACCATAAATAATAAATTAAATCAAGAAATGTCTTTGAAATGGTTTGTGATGCAATTTTGTAATTATTTATTAGAAATAAAAATACTGGACAAGTTAATAAAAATGTAGAAAAATTGTGAAAAATACCAATTGATACTAATTTATGATTTTGAGGTATATATGAAATTTTGAAATTATTTTAGGAAAAATTGGGTATCAACACCTAGTCTCATATCCACATAATGTAACCACACAGGACCGATAGATCTGATCAACAACAACAAAATCGCCCACAGGATTGGACACATAGACAGGAATACCCAAGGACTTACGAGGAATATCCAGAAAGTGAGCAAACAAGGATGACACATACGAATAGGTAGATCCTTGATCAAATAATACTGAAGCATCTCTACCGTAGACAGAGATAATACATGTGATCACGGCATCTGAGGCCACTCGATCTGGTCTGGCCGAAAAAGCATAAATCCTGGTCGGTGCGGCTACTAGAGCTGTAGTCATGGGTTGTTGACCCTGCTGCACCGTCGTGCCCTGAAGTCTGGGGCAGTGCCCTTCATGTGACTAGGATCCCCGCACTCATATCAACCCCTCGGAGCGGTGGACAATTGCCCTGAAGTCTGACCCTGATAGCCTGAATACCCACCGGAAGAACCCTGAATAACTAGTGGGTGGTACGCACTCTCTATGATGGCACTAAAGTAGGCACTGGAAGAACCTTGATGACCAGAGTACCCACTAGAAGAACTTTGAATAACCGGCGGCCGGTAAGAACTCTCCAGTATAGCACTGAAATAAGGTCGTGCTGGAATACCTCAAGGAGGTAGTGGTGCTGAAGCTGACCCCTCCTAAAATGACCTCTGCCCCTAGCTGGGGCACCTTTAAACTCTCCAGAAAAATGAGACCTCTTGTCCCGCTGCATCTGCTCCCTACACCTCTTACGGTAGCCCTCAATCCTGCGAGCAATCTCCACCACTAACTGATAAGAAGTCCCCATCTCAACCTCCCGAGCCATGCTAGTTTGAATACTAGAGTGCAACCCTGTAACAAACCTCCGCAATCGCTCCGCCTCAGTAGGGAGTATCATAAGTGCATGGCGAGACAGATCAGAAAATCTCACCTCATACTCGGTCACTGACATATGGCCCTGCTCGAGCCTCTCAAACTGACCCCGCAACTCTTCCCTCTGGGAGGGTGGAATATACCTATCCAAGAATAAGCGTGTGAACTGGTCCCAAGTCATGGGAGGGGAATTTGTTGGTCTACCAAGAAGATAAGACTTCCACCACCTACGTGCACTGACCTCCAACTGAAAGGTAGTGAAATCTACCCCATGAGAATCCAATATCCTTAAGTTGTGCAGTCTATCCCTGCACCTATCAATAAAATCCTGAGGATCCTCATGTCGCTCAGCCCCAAAGACCGGAGGGTGAATCCTGGTCCATCTGTCCAAAAGCTTCTGCGGCTCGCCGGTCGCAGCTAGTCTAGGCTCAGGTACAGCTGCTGCGACTGGCTGGGCTCTGCCCACGGGGAGAGTGCTTGGGGTATGATATACAATGGTTGCATGCCCAGGAGCTTGAGTGGTAGGGTTCTGTGCTCCCCCTCCCGCCTGAGATGTGGCCGGGTCTGCTGAAAAAAAGTCGTCCTGAGTCATAGAATCCATGAACCGTAGCACACGGACCATGACCTCCTGGAAGCCCGGTGCTGTCATGATGTCGGCTGGGGCTGGATCTGCTGTGGACACCTCACCCTGATCCTCAACTATAGGATCCTCCACTGGATCCGCTAGCGGTGCAACTGGGAAACTCTGGGACGTCCTTGCCCCTACCTCGGGCCGGTGCCCTCCCCCGGCCTCTACCTCGGCCTCCAACAATCGGGGGAGCAGCTCCTCTAAAGTCAAGAACGTCTATTGTGCGCATTCTCACCATCTGTAAGAGAATAAAAGAAATAAACTTAATACACCATCAACTGCACGATAGGATAAGAATAAAGAGTAGTTTCCTAACACCCTATAGCCTCTTGAAGATAAGCACATACGTCTCCGCACCGAACCGCAAGACTCTATTAGGCCTGCCCATAACTTGTGAGACCTACGCGAACCTAGTGCTCAGATACCATGTTGTCACGACCCAATTTCATTATAGGTCGTGATGGCTCCCAACACCATTGTTTGGCAAGCCAACACATATAAATCTGGTGGTTTTCACTTTTAATTGTTTTGAAAATTGAATAACATTCCACATTGGTAAAAGTTTCAGAAATGTACAGTTATAAAATAATTAAGCAAAAAGCAACTGAGTGTAAAATCGAAGTCAATACATTAATCCCAAAATCATAGTCTACTAGTGTGTGTGCCAAGATCTGGTGTCATAAGTATGTGGGCAATCTAGTAGAAATATACAAAAATGCTAGTCTACTGTCTGAAAGGAATAGACCCAAATATAAATCCAAAAGAGAGACTTCGGCTGCTGCTGAACGGCTCGGAAGGGCAGCTCACCGTGTAGTCTCGGGCTAGAAGTCATGTATGCACGCCGGACTGGTAACCAGATGCACCTGCCTCAGATCATGCACATCAAGTGCAGAAGTGCAGCGTGATTACATAAACAACATGTACCTAGTAAGTATCTAGTCTAACCTCGAAGAAGTAGTGACGAGGGGTCGACTTCGACACTTACTTTGGGCCATAAATAAAATAATATGCAGGTCTAATTAAACATGTGAAATACAATGATAATAGAGCTCAAACAAGAAGTAAGTAAGCAAATCCTTCTTTCAAGTGTGAAGTAATTCATCTCTCTCATCTATTCCCTTCACTTTACAAGTCTATGAAACATTATTAAATATAAAAAGGAATTATGGTATCACCACGCACGAGTTATGCCGAGGACGTATGGCCCGATCCAAATATACATAATAATATACTGTTTAATACCGAGGGTCGAACGGCCTGAACCATATAACATATCCATAAATCCAGCCGAGGTGAACAGACTGCTCTCATGAGAGTAGTGGAAAATTTACCCCACCCGCGGAATGTCACACCCATCTTTTCACCTCTACTAACCCTCTTACATAATAAAAGGAATTTCTACAGTTCAAAAGGGTTTTCAAAATTGAAAGTGACAATAATTTGTGTTCAAAAGGCTTTTCAGAGTCGCCACCTGACATTTGATTTCAGTGTGTCAGGTCACCGTTTTTTTTTAAAAAAAAATAATTTGTTCTTTGAAACAGGTTTGGACTCTAAAACTAGTATGCACCAGAGATTCGGGGTAAGGGGGTTCATTTGACTCGGGGAGAAGGTGTTAGGCATCTCCCGAGTCCCGTAACTAGTACGGTTGCGCACATGATCAAGTTGGCCTTTAAAATATTCAAATTGAGGTTAAAACACAGAAAAAGGGAAAATAAACACGAAAGAGACTCGAGGTCGTTCCCACCTAATAAAGGAAAATAAAATAAAATGCAATAAAAATAAATACTACAAATCTATATGCGCCTCCTCAATGCTCGTCAAGGCCTCCAAAATATTTACAAAGTTCTTCGGGGCATTCCCCGGAATAAAATATCTACAAATCCTTCGGGGCATTCCCCGGACAAATTTAACTAAAGGAGGCGACCTCTCACCTTAGAAGAAACTAAAACACAAAAGCCCTAAAGATTTGCCTACCCGAATGTGGTCGGCCTAAGCATGCTACTAGCGATTAAATTAGTAAAGCAAAATAAAGAAATGACAGAATCCTTCCCAACTCAAATTGTTGTAATTTCTAGTTCTCTGCCATGACTATCTATGTTTCTAAAATTCTTTCACGAATCCATGTCTATTATCAATTGTACGATGACGTCTAAATTAATTACCAAAATAGAATGTTTCCACTAGTAATCACATGATAGAGAATTCATATTTAACTTTTAATCCAACATCCCCAAAACCAATTCACAAACAAATCATATAGTTCAGAAAGCTAAGTAAGAAAAATAATTTATGTTTGTTCCCATATACTGCATCAATGAGAACTTTAATACAAATGGACCAACTTAAGAAAGCTTTAAACAAACAATGAAACAAGAAACACAATCACACGACAATAATAGTCGTTGGAGCCTAATAACGATGAAACGGAGAGGAAATTTAAAATTAGAGTAAGAATTGACCTCAAAAATTGACAGACTTTCCCATTACAGTAGCGGCATATGAGTGCAAACCTGGACCGAAAAACCTCAAATCGAACAAGGCACCTCATCACAACTCCATTTTTTCTTCTTATAGTTTGCCGAACAGATTTCCGGCAATAATCCGGCCAGCAAAAACGGTTACTGAACAACGACGCTATTACCACGGCGAGTACCATCTTAATAGAAAACAGCGCGGGACAGATCAAAAGCGAACCTCAATAACAACGAACAAACCGAGCAGTGTCTCTAGGGACTAGGAATCGCCAAAACTTGGACATTTCCGGCTAGATCTACAGGTTAGAGGTGGAGAAGACGAAATTTATGGTGGTAAGAAGAAGCCTTAGGTTGTTCTAGGGTTTTTTGGGTCGGTCTTCTTCTCTTGTGTAAGTAATAAGAAGAAGAAGAAGAGTGCTCTTTGTAGAGGAGGGGTCGGCACTGGCTGGAGGGATATGGGCGGCGGCGGCCCTTCGGTGTGGTGGTGTTTTCGAGTAGGGAAGATGGCCGAAATTTTAGGGGGTCCTTTTTGAATAGGTTCTGTAAGGGTGAAAAAAAAATAAAAGTGTCCTAGGTTCTTAGGTTAAGGATGGGGTAATGGGCTAAGGTTATTTGCGCCGAAAATTGGACCCACAAAATTGGCCAAAATTTCATTCTTCTTTTCTAAGGATAAAAATAAAAGTAACACAAATAATAAAATATAATTAACAATTGACTTTCACTGAAATAGAATTAAAACGAAATTATTTTTGTATTTTTAAAGATTATACTAAAAATAGGGATATAAAAATCACGACAAACTTAAGGTAGTACTACTATAAAAATACTAATGAACTTAAATAAATAAAATTAACGGCAAACATATATAACAAGATAAATTGAAACTATTTTTGTGTTTTTGAATTTATGGTTTGAAATTAAGAATAAACTAGACTAAATTGTATAATAACTCAAATAGATATTTTAAAAATATGAAAAATACTAAAATTAACTTTAAAAATTGTGCGGGTCAAAAATTACATGTCTAAAACTGCCCCTCTTTGACTGGAAACACGAAGAGTTTTCAGACAAAGAACGACGAGACGGGTTTTTTGACCCGACCCTTATTTAGAGAGACCAAAAACTTAAAGAAAGGAGAATGTGATTGAGCCCTGGCATCTAATCTGCCTACATATCCTTGGCTATAAAGTAATTAGACCACGTGTAGTTCATAAGTGAAAAGAGCGAAGGAGTATACCGAGGTGGAGAGCCGATTGAGGTGTCGTCGCGGTTCCGGTCCGCGGTCCTGTTATTACATCAAATCAAAATCCAAAAGAACTAGCAAGCCTATTAGCTATGGATTACAAGATTCCTATCTACAAGTCTTCTGAAGCTTGATCTTGATTCTTGAATGGTTCTTCATGCAGACTTTAGATTTGAACCTTGACGCTTGCTAGCTGCAGGTGCTAGTTCATTCTTCTTCAGCTTTTCGGATCACGACGGGACATGCAAAGCTCGTGACTCAGTCATGTATTGAGCAATCCACATCTTGTCTCCGCTTCTGCATTTTGG
Source organism: Nicotiana knightiana (assembly GCA_005239525.1). NCBI lineage: Eukaryota > Viridiplantae > Streptophyta > Magnoliopsida > Solanales > Solanaceae > Nicotiana > Nicotiana knightiana. The sequence continues at coordinate 23,305 of ML431354.1, forward strand.
ATACCTTTTTTTTCTTTTCTTTTATTCTGGATTGAGACTATTTTTGTTGGTCATATCGTCGACTCGCATTCTTGCCGCGAGCTTCTGCTACTTCTAACTTGAATTGAATTCTGAAATGACTTCCCTCGTTCTCCAGGTGGGAGCCTGCTACCGACTTAAAACATGAAATAATTACGAAGTGAATTCTCTCGTTCTCCAGGTAGGTGCCTGCAACCGACTTGAAACTTGAAATAATTCTGAAATGAATTCCCTCGTTCTCCAGGTGGGTGCTTGCAATCAAAACAACAAAACAAACAATATTTTCTGCCCCAGTTTGCACTAGGAATATTTGTGAGTTGTTAGCAAAATCACTTATGCTATTGATGCAATGATGAGGGTAAAACTAAAGGCTCAACTAGGACGTGCGTCTCCTGTGAGTAAAACCAAGAAAACTTGACTAGCAAATGCATCTGCTAAAAATAAAACCTGAATGATCCAAACTAGGAAGTGCGTCTCCTAGGGGTGAAATCTCAATTTAGTAAGTGCATCTCCTAAAACAATAACCTGAAAGACCCAGATTAGGAAGTTTGTCTTCTACGGGTGAAACTTGAATGAACCAAACTAGGAAGTGCGTCTCCTAGGAATGAACTTAGATGACCCAAAACTAGGAAGTGCGTCTCCTAGGAATGAAATTAGATGACCCAAAACTAGGAAGGTGTCCCCTAGGGGTGAAACTTCAATGACTCAAACTAGGAAGTGCATCTCCTAGGAATGAACTTAAATAACCCAAACTAGGAAGTGCGTCTCCTAGGAATGAACTTAAATGACCCAAACTAGGAAGTGCGTCTCTTAGGGGTAAAATCTCAACTTAGGAAGTGTGTCTCCTAAAACAAGAACATAACCTGAAAGACCCAGACGAGGAAGTGCGTCTCCTAAGGGTGAAACTTCAACGACTCAAACTAAGAAGGGTGTCTCCTAAGAATGAACTTAAATGACCCAAACTAGGGAGTGCGCTTCCTAGGGGTAAAATCAATGACTCAAAAGTGTGTCTCCTATGGATGAACTTAAATGACCCAAACTAGGAAGTGCGTCTCCTAGGGGTAAATGCTCAATTTAGGAAGTGTGTCTCCTAAAACAAAAGTATAACTTGAAAGAACCAGACTAGGAAGTGCATCTCCTAGGGGTAAAATCAATGACTCAAACTAGGAAGTGCGTCTCCAAGGGATGAAATTTGAATGAACCAAGCTAGGAAGTGCGTCTCCTAGGGGTAAAATCTCAATTTAGGAAGTGTGTCTCTTAAAGTATATCCTGAAAGACCCAAACTAGGAAGTGTGTCTCCTAGGAATGAACTTAAATGACTCAAACTAGGAAGTGCATCTCCTAGGAATGAACTTAAATGACCCAAACTAGGAAGTGCGTCTCCTAGGGGTAAATGCTCAATTTAGGAAGTGTGTCTCCTAAAACAAAAGTATAACCTGAAAGGCCCAGAATAGGAAGTGCATCTCCTAGGGGTGATGTGTGATCTTCTCAATAGACTTTGCATAAGCAGAATTGGGGCATTACACTTGAAAAACTCAAGCTTCCAAGATTTGATATGAACATAGCCTTCATCCCTGTTTCAGACAAAGAAAACTTGTGAGTTTAAAACATGGTGGTTAGTTTGTGGCCTTGACTACGAGGGATATTTCTCTTGCACTTGTCACGATTAACTTGTACTTCAACTTGGAAGACAGTGCTTGTTATCGACCGACCGCTTTTTCGAACAACCCTTATCACAAGAAATATTCCTGATTCGTTAAAATCCAATACCTAATACCCGATGAATTGCACTCATGTTCTAACATTCACCAAATCATTGCATTTTACATCAATCCCAAAGAACATCTATTATCACCAACTCAGTGCACACACTAGCAGATTTTGGATTCATTTCTCACTTGTTTCGACAAAAACAGACTCAAAAGAGACTCAAAAAAAAAACAAGAGGAACAAAATAAGGAGAAAAACGAGAAGAGATGGTATCTAACAAGAAAAAGCTTTTACCTAGGAAAAAGGACAAGGTAGACACTAATCTGATTTGAAGGCCATCTCCACTAACTATGACATGCATTTTGGATTAAGCGGCTTGATCTGTCAAGCAAGTCTAATCTTCAACTCTTGTTATGCCTCTAAGTTGTGAAACTGGATTCATCGCTCCAGTTGTCCAATTTGATCCACAATCCTCAGTCGACTTGTAGTGCCCTGAAGGGTTTTCACCATCAAGCCTCTCTCATTTTGCTCTTTTTCTCAACTCACCGTCGCCTTACGGTGCCCATGAGGGTTTTCACCGATAAGAATCTCTCATTTTATCATTTTCTCTCTTTGTGCTGAGAACAAGGTATTACCCATGATGCAGAAAGATCATACTTTTACCACACACTTGATTTGGCATCCTCAAAGATTGGTCGAAAGTTCTTTCTTTGGACCGTAATGTAGGATTTTGGACAGGGTTGGATAGAAAGGGTGGCATGAAGGCTCAAAATAATTTAAGATGAAAGGGTTCAAAATTACAACTTTTGGAATCAGATCTTTTGGCCAAAATTAAAACTTCTGCCCCAGTTTTTTGGATCCTGGGGAAATTTTTTTTTTTTTTTTGCTTTGATGGAACCGAACCTTAGAATAAGGCTGCCTACGTATCCTTAAAAGGAATCAGGTCGAACGTAGTTCCAACACAAAGTTGGTTTATTTTGTTTTGTTTTTTGTTCTTTGTTCTTTTCTTCTTCTTTTTTCCCTTTTTTTTATTTTCTCCCTTTTTTTGTTTTCTTTTCTTCTTTTTCTCTTTCTTTTATTTTTCTTTTTTTCTCTTTCTCTTTTTCTTTTCTAATTCCCGAGTCTACTTCTGATTCCAAAAGAGGGGTATGAAACAAAATAAATTAGGGCTCAAAAGGGGTAGCAAAAGATAAAAGTGTTTGGGTTGCAGAATAAAATGCCTCCGTCATACCAAACTTTGAAAGTGACAAGTACAAACATGCAACTGAAAATAAGCTGAAGAACCATGCACAATGTCTCTTGATGGCATCAACACAAACACAAAGTGCCAATGGGCAATACCTTTATCCCAATAAATGACCCTCGCCAGTTCGAAGCATACTTGACTCAACCTTATCTTGATGTGGAGGGATGCATTTCAACACTGACCAATCTACCTCAAACTGCTTGAAAGACATTTCCTTGTTGTACGCTCTTATCAACCTCTTGATTTCCTAGACTAACCTCCTCAGTTTCACTCAGTCAAGCTTCAGGTTATCTCAGAATGCGTGAATATTTACATGTTTCCTCAAACGCATCTTTTTATCATATTGAAAACTATGTTTCATTATTCCATGATTAGGTTAGCTTTCAAGATCTGGCTAAAAATTCCGCATGCATGCCATGTCACTAGAACTGGACTGGAGAGAACTATATACAAGAAAAGAACTAAACGAAGATTGCAAGTAACAGAAAATCAATATCCCATTTGACCAAAGGACAGAAGGGTTTGAACAGTAGAGTAAAATCTATATTAAAGCTCCGAAACAACCCTAGATGACAGACTTAGAGACACAAAACTAACTAACAAGACTTCTAGGGATAGACGAAAGAGGACAGAAGGGTTTGAATCACCAAAACAAACAAGATCAAAAATCTGGATTGCAACCCCGAAATGACCAAATAGTAGAAAAAACATCAAAACAAGCTACCAAGATTCCTTTCTAGTGAATGACCTTTCAATTTCTAAGCTTGGCATTTAGCCACAAATTTGGACATCAGAATCACCAAGGCCTTCTCCAATTTGAAAATCATTAACTTTAGTCAGCAAATTCCTGAGAGGATTCTCATACTCCATGTCACCACGCACCATCCCCACAAACTGTGCATCATCATGTGCAGGTTAGGGATTTTGCGCAATATTCTGGGTGTCACTGTCCTGGATCACAATTATCCCTTCTTAAATCATTCTTTCTATCTCCCTTTTCAAAGCACGACAATCTTCAATACTATGCCCTTGGACATTAGAGTGGTACATGCACCATACAGCAGGATCAAAACCTTTTGCATATGGGTCTGGATTATACCCGAGGAGCGCAATCAGGCCAGAATGTTTTAACTTTTCAAACAAGATTGTGTAGGATTCTCCGATTGGCCTGAAATTGTTTCTTTGCCTTTGATCTCCTCCATGCCCCTGTTTTCTAGGGTTGTATGCTCGAACATATTGTGAAGGCAAGAGTATATTATGCAGTGCTGGCTTTCGCCATAAAGAGTGACCCAGTGGTTGGACAGATAACCGAACGTTGTTCGGAGGATAATACTGAGGTGGATTATGCGGAGCTGGGGGATAGGTTTTGGATTGGGCCCGAGGCTTAGTATATTGGTGAGGCGTACCCTTGGAGCCATTTCTTAATCCTACAACCATTGCAACATCATCCATTTTCTTCTGACCCGGCAAACTTACTGTGTCGTTCTGCATTGCCTGTGTTGTGGATTTTAAAGCAGAATAACTCATGATCTTTCTTGACTTCAACCTATTTTCTACCATTTCTCCCATTTTTACCACATCATTAAAAGGCTTACCCACAGCCGAGATCAAATTCCCAAAGTAAGTAGGCTCTTAAGCTTGAAGAAAGTACTCAACCATCTCGACTTCGTCCATCGGGGGATGTCGGGCAAAGGTCTGAGCCATATCATCCCATGTTTACCACCTGCTAGCATCTTGGCCCGGTGTACTACTCCAGAGTTGCCCCACTCAGGCTCTGACTGAAATATGCCATTAATAACTTGTCCTTCCCACTGGAGCCTCTCATCTTACTGCAATAACCTCTCAAGTGGGCTACGGGATCCCCATGTCCGTCATACAAATCAAATTTTGGCATCTTAAACTCAGCAGGCAGTTGGACGTCCGGAAACAAGCACAAGTCTTTGTAAGACACGCTCATCTGAATCCCTATCCCCTGCATGTTTCTTAAAGACTGCTCTAAGATTTTCACCTTCCTGGATATCTCATCTTACTCCACTGTCTTAGCGAGCTTTTCAGTTTTACTGGGAGGCTCAAAATGAGGAGTGTAAGAGTATGGTTCCGAGACCTTGAAAGTTGGTTCTGGAGCATAGTGTTGGGAATCGGGGACTTTGAACACGGTCTTGCTAGAGGATCGAGGAAGAGTAGCTAGTGGGGGATCTACAAAAACATGAGTGGTAAAATGAGCGAGATATGAGGTGGTTTTGGGGGGTGGAGTGTGAAAAGGTTGTGGGGAGATATCAGCAGCAGTGGGAATCTGGATTTGTGACTGTGGTGGAATGGTGAAAAGGCTTTAAGTGTAGTTAGTGGGTAATAATGGTGGAGGACTCCCACTAATCCAAGCTTGGTACATTTCGGCCATCTTCTTAGACGGATCAACAACCCCTGTATCCAAGTCTTTTCCAGCCATGGCTACCTTGCTCTTTGACCTTGTATTGTACTGATGACTCGCTAGAATACCACAAACTAACCACCTTCTGTTATGATAGCAATGAAAGTACCAAGAGGAGCAAAACAAATCCAACATGTTAGGTTAGGGCATTTATCAAATAGAAATATCACATTGCGTGCAATGCACCTAGCAACAATTAACGGTTCTAGAATGACTTTGAGGGTCACAAGGTCATTTTCCATCATCCCAATTTTTTTCATTTCAATCTTCTTTTTTTCTTTCTTTCTAGGACTTCTTGGCTTGCTCATTTTCCTTCCTCGCTTTTCTTTTTAATTATCACAATTTTCTTTCTCTCACCCCTCGCGTCCCACAACTTCATTCTCTCTTTTTTTTCTCTTTTTTTTTAATAATGATTCGTCGGACCCTATGTAGGTTGCGTACGTATCATATTCCACACAAATCAAAGTAATAGACAAAATAAACTAAAAACAAGATCTTTTTGGATTTTCATTTATAATTTTTTTTGGTTTTCACATACAAAATAGGAAATACGATAACAAAAGACTCGACGAACTCAACTAGACTATGACAGACTCCGACACCACCTAAAAGACTCGATACTACTATACAAGACTAGAAAATAAAAGACAACATGAATGACAGACTCAAAACATAAAAGTATCCTTAAGCAACTCATATATGCAAAGGTACTGACTAGAATGGTCCTGGGGTATCTGTCATGCTCAAGCTCTGGTACATGCAAGACATGATTGGCTATTTTTGCAAAATGGACTACGTGGCCAAGGGTGGCTCTATTAGTGCAAACTCAACAAAGGTGACCTCAAATGCATGGAAATAGCTCACTAAGGCTTATATGACTTCAAACTCCCAATAATGATGGCCCTAGAAATTAATTTGCTGAAATGACTCATTTTGCAAAACGGCCGATATGGCCAGAAGTGGCTAAAATTGCAAACTCAAAAAGGACGTACCTTAAGGTAGTGGGACACTTCGTTGCGAACTCAAGATTCTGAGACATGGGTCAATGAACCACTTTTGCGAAAATATCCCTATTTTGCAAAAACGGCCGATGTGGCCGAACGTGGTTAGACATGCAAGATTTGGCTACGACCCTGCGAAGCCAAGAACCTAAGACTCACTAGGAATATTGGATCCTATGTGGGCTTCCTACGTATCTCGCCCCGAAATACGAGAATCAGGTATACGTAGTTCGGGAGGATTGGATACGGGAGAGAAATTTTAAAAAATTGATTTGGAGAAAACATATTTTTTATCTTTTTCTGTCTTTTTTTTTTTTTTTAAATGATGAAACATGTAAAATCTTTTTGGATTTTCTTTTTCTCTTTTTTTTTCTTTTTGGAAAATGATGGGAAAGTGCAAAATCTTTTGGGATTTTTCATTTTCATTTTCTTTTTGTCTTTTCTTGAAAAAGTTTCAAAGAAAAATATAATTGGGCCCTACTTGCTTCATTTTTCACCCTTCTTTCCCAAACATCAGTCCGCCAAATGACCTTTCTACCCTCAAAGATGCAACATGTATCACATAGGATGATTGAATGTCATTTTGGGCCAGCGGGCCCATTTGACACAATTTGGACAGGTTTCCTACAAAGGAACACGGTACCTAGGACCGAGCCCTACTAAGTCATAATAATATGATGCAAAGAAAAATGACCTTAAGGATGACCTACGTTTGGGGTTCACTAACAAGGCAATTCGGGGAAGCGTATGGTCGATGGTGGCTGCTCAAGCTTTCCACCCACTCCATACGCCCGACGGCCCCCTCCTAAAATAAGTATGACTCGACAAAGAGTTCTTGTACACGACGCGTACTACAAGACTTGTGGCAAAAAGAAGACCTATGGTTATGCAAATGATAACAGTTATAAAGCAGTAAGCACATAAGGAAAAGAGATAAACAAATAACCAACAAAACAGGAAATAAGACAAACAAACTAAATAAACAAATCAAATAAAGAAAACAAACACCTCAATCGAATATCATAAAATCCAACAAAATCAAGCATCAGCTCGAACCTGCAAGTCCCCAGTAGAATCGCCAGAGTTGTCACACCCATTTTTTCACCTCTACTAACCCTCTTACAATAATAAAGGGAATTTGTACAGTTCAAAAGGGTTTTCAAATTGAAAGTGATAATACTTTGTGTTCAAAAGACTATTCAGAGTCGCCACCTGACATTTGGTTTCGGTGTGTCAGGTCACTGATTTTTAAAAAAAAAAAAATAATTTGCTCTTTTGAAACACGTTTGGACTCTAAAACCAGTTTGCACCAGAGATTCGGGGTAAGAGGGTTCATTTGACTCAGGGAGAAGGTGTTAGGCATTCCCCGAGTCCTGTAACTAGTACGGTTGCGCACATGATCAAGTTGGCCTTTAAAATATTCAAATTGAGGTTAAAACACAGAAAAAGGGAAAATAAACACGAAAGAGACTCGATGTCATCCCCACCTAATAAAGGAAAATAAAATAAAATTCAATAAAAATAAATACTACAAATCTATATACGCCTCCTCAATGCTCGTCAAGGCCTCCAAAATATTTACAAAGTTCTTCGGGGCATTCCCCGAAATAAAATATCTACAAATCCTTCGGGGCATTCCCCGGACAAATTTAACTAAAGGGGGCGACCTCTCACCTTAGAAGAAACTAAAACACAAAAGCCCTCAAGATTTTCCTACCCAAATGTGGTCGGCCTAAGCATGCTACAAGCGATTAAATTAGTAACGCAAAATAAAGAATTGACAGAATCATTCAAAGCTCAAATTGTTGTAATTTCTAGTTCTTTGCCATGACTATCTATGTTTCTAAAATTCTTTCACGAATCCATGTCTATTCTCAATTTTACGATGACGTCCAAATTACTTACCAAAAATAGAGTGTTTCCACTAGTAATCACATGATAGAAAATTCATATTTAACTTTTAATCCAACATCCCCAAAACCAATTCACAAACAAATCATATAGTTCACAAAGATAAGTAAGTAAAATAAACTAACAAATTTATGTTTATTCCCATATACTGCATCAATGAGAACTTTAATATAAATGGACCAACTTAAGAAAGCTTTAAACAATGAAACAAGGAAAACAATCACACGACAATCATAGTCGTTGGAGCCTAATAACGATGAAACGGAGAGAAAATTTAAAATTAGAGTAAGAAATTGACCTCAAACATTGACAGCCTTTCCCATTACAGTAGTGGCATATGAGTGCAAACTCGTACCGAAAAACCTCAACTCGAACAAGGCACCTCATCACAACTCCATTTTTTCTTCTTATAGTTCGTCGGAACAGATTTTCCGGCAATAATTCGGCCAGCAAAAACGGTTACCGAACAACTACACTACTACCATGGCGAGTACCGTCTTAAGAGAAAACAGAGCGGGACAAATCAAAGTCGAACCTCAACAACAATGAACAAACCGAGTAGTGTCTCTAGGGACTAGCAATCGTCAAAACTTGGACATTTCCGGCTAGATCTACAGGTTAGAGGTAGAGCAGATGAAAGTAATGGTGGTAGGAAGAAGCCTTGGGTTGTTCTAGGGTTTTTTGGGTGAGGGATATGGGTATGACGGCTGATGGGTCTTCTTCTCTTGTGTAAGGAAGAAGAAGAAGAAGAAGAAGAGTGCTCTTTGGAGAGGAGGGATATGGGTATGACGGCTGATAGGTCTTCTTCTCTTGTGTAAGGAAGAAGAAGAAGAAGAAGAAGAAGAAGAAGAGTGCTCTTTGGAGAGGAGGGGTCGGTGGCTGGCTGGTGGGATATGGGCGGCGGCGGTGGCGGCCCTTAGGTGTGGTGGTGTTTCGAGTAGGGGAGATGGCCGGAATTTTAGGAGGTCCTTTTTGAATAGTTCTGTAAGGGTGAAGAAAAAAGGTGTCCTAGGTTCTTAGGTTAAGGATGGGATAATGGGCTAAGGTTATTTGGGCCAAGGGTAATTGGGCCGAAAATTGGATCTTTCAAGACACAAAATTGGCCCAAAATTCATTCTTCTTTTCTAAGGATAAAAATAAAAGTAACACAAATAATAAAATATAATGAACAATTGACTTTCACTTAGATGGAATTAAAACGAAATTATTTTTATATTTTTAAAGATTATGCTAAAAATAGGGATATAAAAATCATGGCAAACTTAAGGTAGTACTACTATAAAAATACTAATGAACTTAAATAAATAAAAGTAACGACAAACATATATAACAAGATAAATTGAAACTATTTTTGTGTTTTTGAATTTATGGTTTGAAATTAAGAATAAACTACACTAAATTGTATAATAACTCAAGTAGATATTTTAAAAATATGAAAATACTAAAATTAACTTTAAAAATTGTGCGGGTCAAAAACTACATGTCTACACGGAATATATTTGCGAAGCCGTTGAACATAGATGTTCTCAATTTATCTTAATATTCCTCAATATCTTTTTTTTTTGGAAATAGAATGTCACGACCCAAAATCCGTAAGGTCGTGATGGCGTCGGACATCATTGTCAGGCAAGCCAATCATTAACTAGTTGAAACAATTTCATGTTTTAACATTTATGAAAAAAAAAAGCATTTCCTTACACTTTATTACATATTAACTAAATAAAAATTTTCGAGTAAAACAATTCCATTTTAGCAACTATATCCCAATACATCCCAGAACCCGGTGTCACAAGTACATGAGCAATTTCTAAGAATTTATACAATCATCACAAAGCCTGTCCGAAATAAAAATTGGACTAGGAAATTTAAAATGAAAATAAATACAGTACGAGAGAGACTCTGTCAGCTGCGGTTCGCCTCCGGATGATGCAGCTCGCCTAAGTCTCCAAATCCACCATATTTCTATGAAAGTACCTGTGCAATAAAATGCACAGCAAGTGTAGCATGAGTACAAAAACAATGTGTACTCAGTAAGTCTCCCGCCTAACCTCAGAGAGGTAGTGACGAGAGGTCGAGTTAGACACTCACTAAGGGCCAGCAAATTAATTAACATCATATGATGAACACGGTAGGCATGTAAAGGTAGTAACGCATCAATATATATAAGGCACTGAAATCCAAGTAAATACTGGAAATAAACAAACAGTTACCATTTCCTCATTTTTTCCCCAAATATTTTAAATAAATAATTTTCTCTCTGTTTTCCCCCAAATATCTTGTCACTTTTAAAAATCATGAAAAACATTTAACAACTTAACATGCGCATACGGGATAAGGACAACCGGTCTGAGCCGTCATAATAATCATCGATGTGCACTGTCGAGGATCGAACGGCCTGTACCATAAGTGTGCACCTTTCAATATAATAATCCTCTCTGTGCACTACCGAGGGTCGAACGGCCCGTACCATAAGTGCACCTCTCAATATAATAATCATGCCTATGCACTACCAAGGATCGAACGGCCTGTACCAAAAGTGCATCTTTCACTAAAATACTCATGTCTATGCACTGCCGAGGATCGAACGGCCCATACCAAAAGTGCATCTTTCAATCCGCTGTGGCGTACGGCCCGCTCCCATGAGAGTGGGGGAAATAACACTCCGCTCGCGGAATGTAAATTGCGAAGCGGTCACATGCAGTCAGGCACAATCAACAGTCCACCCCGAATACGTCGGGAAAACAAATACTCAAGTAAATGACAGATTTCTCTTTTAAAAACCATAAAATAGTGTTTAAATCCTTTTTCGAAATTTATTTTCCAAGTATAATAATGTTCAATAATATCACCTTATCAAGTATACGATTAACCACGGAGAAAAATAATTCTCTTTCCAGTTGATTAAGAAAATGAACTCTAGTCTTCTTTAGGTATCAAATTACGATTTCGATTATATTAGCAGTCAAGTAATACATGCAGGATCACGGGTACAACACATAAGGCATGCTAGTGGGTCCTAGGCTACCCGGACATGGCATAATAGTAGCTACGCACGGACTCCCGTCACCTCGTGCGTATGCAGCCCCCGAAGATAATAGCACATACTCAATTAATTCACCTAGGGGGACAATTCCCCCTCACAAAGTTAGAAAGGAGACTTACCTCGCTCCGAAGTCCCATAACCGGCTTCCAAGCCCTTCCGACGACTCCCATGGATGCACAACACCCCAAAACTACCACATAACGGGCAAAGCAATGAAAATTCATCGTAATACTCACAAAAAATTCAAATTATATACTTTCCCAACCCCACTCAATGAAATGACCAAAATGCCCTCGGGCCCACGTGCCCGGAAATCCGAAATTCTCGAAGGTATAATCTACCCATAGCTCCACTAGTTCAAATATACAATTTACTCTACATTCCATGCTCAAATTCGTGGTTAAAAATCCAAATTTCCGTTTTCTAGGTTTCTTTAAGATTCACCAATTTCCTACCAATTTCCATGTCTAATTCCATGCATATACTTGTATTTAACTTTAAAAACACGAAAAAATTACTTACCTTGACATTGCATGAAGAAATCCTCTCTTGAAGCTCCTCCAAAATCGACCAAACAACGAAGAAGCGACCTCTACCAGCCGCAGCAGGAGAAAGGGAGTAGCAAGCATCGCCAGCAGCCATGGTGAAGTATTCGAGGGAACCCGACAACCCTACCAAGTCCTGCAAAGCTAGGGGCGCAAGTCTCAGAGTTCACTTTAATAATACACGAGAGACAGCCCATGCACTTAGGAAAATGTCCTTGGACAAGGCCAAGAAATATCTGGAATATGTTCTTGCACACAAACAAGCCATTCCTTTCACACGCTTTTGTGGTGGGGTTGGTCGTACTGCTCAAGTAAAGCATCACCATTCAAATGGTCAAGGACGTTGGCCAGTCAAATCTGCAAAGATTATTCTGGATTTACTCAAGAATGCTGAGAGCAATGTTGAGGTCAAAGGCTTAGATGTGGATTCACTTTTCATATCTCACATCCAAGTAAATCAAGCACAAAAACAGAGACGCCGCACTTACAGAGCTCATGGAAGAATAAACCCCTACATGTCTCACCCTTGCCATGTTGAGTTGACATTATCTGAAAAGGAAGAGTCTGTCAAGAAGGAGCCTGAGACACAGTTGGCTCCTAGAAAGGCGAAGGCATCCTCTTAATCTGGTCAATGACTCCAGGAATGCAGATGGTGGATTATTTTCCGTGTCCCTCTAGTCTGTTTCATGAAACAATTTTGGCATTTTGAACCCTGTTTATGTTTCTCCAGAAATTTGTGGTACTATTTAGCATATCGTTGCTATTCTGAAACTTGAATTGAATGTTTACCTTATTGCTTAAAAAAAAAAAAAAAAAGAAATGAAGAAATGGCCACAAATTCTCGGTTTTAAAACATTCAGCCCAGGCTATTTTTTGAACCTGCGATCCAACGCTCGCACTTGCGATTCCGCAGGTGCGACCAAACCTCTGCACCTGAGGCTATCCTCAACTCGAGCCAACTTCGCACCTGCGCCCCATAACCCGCATCTGCGACCTCGCAGGTGCGGAAATACCATCGCACATGTGCTCCCAGCCGGATCATCAATCCTTCGCACCTGCGGTGCCATAGCCGCACCTGCGGCCAAATCCTCGCAGGTGCGGTCACAGCAGATGACATCAAATTCCACCCTTCTTCAAACTCTCAACTTGATCCGTTAACCACCCGGAATCCACCCGAGGCCCCCGGGACCCCGTCCAATTATACTAACATGTTCCAAAACATAATGTGGACTTGCTCGAGGCCTCAAATCACATCAAAAAACATCGAAACCACGAATCGCACCCAAATCCCAGCTTTATGAACTTAGAAATTTCCAACTTCTACATCCGATGCCGAAACCTATCAAATCACGCCTGATTGACCCCAAATTTTGCACACAAGTCATATTCGACATTACGGACCTGCTCCAACTTTCGGAATCGCATTCTGACCCCGATATCAAAACTTCCACTTCCGGTCAGATTTCTCAAAAACCTTCAAATTTCTATCTTTAGACAAATGACCTCCGGACATCCGAGTTCACTTCCGATCGCGCTCCCAACTCCAGAATCACCACACGAAGCTATTCCCAGACTCGGAATCCCAAACGGACATCAACATCACTGAAATACGCTTCAAGCCAAACTTAGGAAATTCCTTCAAAAATTCTGACTTCCACATTATATGCCAAAATGCTCTCGGTTTATCCGAAACCCGATCCGGACACACGCCCAAGTCCGGAATCATCATACGAACCTGCTGGAACCTTCAAATCCTGATTCGGAGGTCGTTTACTCAAAATTCCAATCTTAGTTGATTCTTCCAACTTAAGGCTTCTGAAATGAGAATTTTCTTTCCAAATCAACTCTAAACTTTTCGAAATTCAACTCCGACCACACCTACAAGTCATAATACCTGAAATGGAGTTGCGCACGGCCTCCAACCGCTAAACGACGCGCTAGAGCTCAAAACGATCGGTCGGGTCGTTATATAGAAAAATCAACTTGTGACCTTAAAATATTGAAATCCTCATACTCCACTTTAAAACCAATAAGTAGTAAACATAATCAAGAAACGATATCAACAAATCATGGTGTCGGCCTAAATCTACCCCGGACATAAGCATGAATAGTAGCTACGCACGGAATCTCGTCACATCGTGCGTGCGTAGCCCCCACAAATAGACACACATTATGATTTAAGTTCACCTAAGGGGTTAATTCCCTCTTACAAGGTTAGAAAAGAGACTTGCCTCGTCTCAAAGCCCACTTTCCAATTCAAAAACGTGCTCAAACCTCTAAATTTGGTGAAACTATTCAAACATTATATAAACTAATCAGTTTTTGCTCAATAGCTCATATTCCCACTATTAAAGTGATTACCCAACCCCTAATGCAAGATTCCAAAAATTCACTCCTGGGCCCACATGCCCGGATTCTGGAAATTTTTAAGAAAGTTGTTACCCATAACCTTAGGAACATAAATATATGATTTTCACTGAGTTCCATAGTCATTTTCGTGGTAAATCACTGAGTTCCAGTTTTTATTAAACCCTAGGTTTTTTCATCTAAACTCATGATTTCTACTACTTTACATGTTATAATCTACCCATAAGCTATTATTTAACTCACATTTGCTAGGAATTACTTACCTCAATTAGTTGATGAAAATCCCTCTCTAACCAGCTCCAAAATCGCCCCAAGAAGTGTAAGAAATGAGCAAATATGCCTAAGTCCCGTATTAAATGAACCCTCGCTGCCCAGCGACTTTCACACATGCGGTGCTTTGGCTGCATCTGCGATCTCGCACCTGCGGAAAGACCTTCGAAGGTGCGGCTTTTCCTCACCTGGACGGGCTCCGCATCTGCAGACACAAGGAGTCGCTTCTGTAAGCCCCATCCGCTCCTACGACCACAATTCTCGCACATGCGATCTCGCAGGTGCATAAATTCTTCTGCACCTGTGGTGGCTGGTCTTCCTTCAAACTTTTGCTTCTGCGGCTCATGGCTCGCACCTGCGGCTGGCCAAGCGCAGGTGCGATTATGACAGAACTGGAGCTTCAGCAGCTGCTTCCTAATTCTAACTTAGTCTGAGCCTCGTCTGATCGATACTCGGGGCCCACGAGGCCTCGCCCGAACATACCCACAAGTTTGTAATCATAAAACGGACTCACTCAAACTCTTGGACACCCGAAACAACATTAAATCTAAGAATCGCACCTCAAAACCAATTGAATCAAACTTATGAACTTCAAGTTCTTCAATTCACTCAGAATGCGCCGACACGCACTTAAACTACTCGGATTGACACCAAAATTTGCGTGCAAGTCTTAAATAACATTACAGAACTATTCCCAGTCTCGAAATTCCGTTTGGACCTCGGTAACACCAAAACCCGCTCCAAACCAAATTTAAAGGACTTCAAGAATAAACTTTTGATATTAGGCGTTGAAACGCTTCCGGGTCATCCAAAACTCGAAGCGAGCATACGCCCAAGTCCGAAATCATCATATGAACCTATCGGAACTGTCAATCCCGATTCCGAGGTCGTTTACTCAAAATGTTGACCGAAGTCAAACTTACCCTTTTAGGCCAACTTAAGGAACCAATTGTTTTGATTTCAACTCGAATCCTTCTAAATCTCAAACTAACCATCCCCACAAGTCATAAAGCAATACAAACATATACAGGGACTCTTATTTAGGGGAACGGCGTTCTAGAAAGCAAAACAAGCGGTCGGGTCGTTACAATTGCCCTTCTATTAGAATCACCAAATGAATAGAACTTTTTAGAGTAGGCAATCTAGTAGGATATGTTTTTTATCACTTTAACTTAGAACATGCATCGTTCTCGATTTTAAATGGCAAGATGCTTGGGCATACTGACAGCCTTAGTTAATTAAATATTGAGTTTTATGTGTGAACGATCGAGTCTAAATATCGGCATCCAACGCGCTAGAACACATTTGAAAAAAATGTATAGTGCTATAAGATGTAGTGTTATATTAAAACTTAAATTGTAGCAACAATAACATATACCAGGTCAAATCCCATGATTGGGGATTAAAACTTAAATTGTAGCAACAACAACATATACTAGGATATATTTGACCTAGTATATGTTGTTGTTGCTACAATTTAGTTTTATATAATATGCAACTTTTTTTAATTCAATTTTTTCCGTACATAATATGCAAGTCCGACCAACTTTTGGTCAAAGATTGACCAGATTCCTTTTTCGCCAATTTTTAATAGTGACATCTCGCTTGACTCTCGAAATCTAAAAAGTATCATTTATTTTGGACGAAAGGATTATTACATAACTTCATCTGCCTTGGATCATAGTACCTAGGTAATCTAATGATGAAGATACCTATCTGTGGTAATAATCTTAGGTGAGATTTTTGCTTTTAAATTATTTCTAAAATAAGAAACATTCTATATGTGGCCATTCCCATTAAGTAGGAAATTAATTGTACCAAAAGGAAAAATTAGGAAAAGAATTTTTTAAATAGCAAATGAGGGTAAAGATATATCAAGTCAGGAAAAGAGCATATATATGAGGGTAATCATATATCTAGTCCAATGGAATAATAAGCTACTCTCCTTACATTTACTTTGCAGTGCATACGAACTTGTCCATATATGACTAAAGTCAATTAAAAGTAAAATGAATATATGTCACATTAAAAAATAGAATTTAAAGAAGTTAGAAAATAAGAATTATGCCCTTTTAGAATAATTCTCTATCCATTTTCTATAATTGGAATAAAATTAATTAATTAAACCCACTTTTATCCTATCGAACCTTTGACTAGACTTCAGGTAGAAATTATTGTTTCTATGGTATTTACACTAGGTGGTCACTTTTATTACATTGTATTTAGAAGTTGGCTACTTTTTTAACTTAGACGCATGGTGTGAATTTTAGTTTTGAATTTTGAATTTCAAAAGTTCAAATTATATTATTTGACCATCTACGAGCGTCAAATCACTGGTAAATTTTAGAAAGCGGTCTACTTCTAATACAAGGTCAAAAAATGACTATTTGTGCAAATCAACCTTTTTCCGATTAGCTGGAAACAACCTTAGGTCATATTCAGTAGGGGTAGAATTGTATCAACTGAAAAGCAATTTTCTTCCGACCAAGTTTTCCGGCTATGAACTATCAAGATAAGATATATCATGGATATGGAATTTATGTACTCCTATTGTTGCTCTCAAACACACACGCAAGTATACGTGGTCATACAATTAATAAAATGATAAGTTAAGTGTCGAACCCACAGAGATTTGTATCAACTACCTACTAAATTTATCAAAATTGTTATTCAGTCAAGCCAAAATCAAATTCACGAATGTGATTATACTAAACTACAATTCTAAGTAGTAACTAAATTATCATGTAGCAAGATAATGGTGGTGTATTCAATAGAGACAAATATTCCAGGGTTGTGATTGATTCACCAATCATATCGTGTTCTAGTTAACTCTCCCTTTCATACAATTTACTCATGGTTGCTAATTAATCGATAATTCTGTCATAGCCTTCTCCCGAAGTAATACTCGCCTATTCAAAATAGATTAACGCTTATATTCCTATGAAATCAATCTATTAAGAACGCATTAAAATTACGATATCTAATTAAGCACAGTGACTAGGTATATTCCTATCCTAACACAAATCCGCCTCTGTAAGAGTTAAGATCATGCTCTCTTCAATTATTCTCTAATCTAAACACGGCTTTCCCAAGCATAGCATTGATAGTAAATAGAACATAACTGATGGCCAGACAATTAAGCAATTAATCACAGAATTGAAAAAACAACCATATATTAGTGAATTGTAATCAATGGTTAAGCTAATGTTAAACAACAATATTCATGGCTCACAATCCCAGAATGATGGGTTTTAGCCACTCATGATCGTGGTAACAATTTTCTAAACAAATTACAAAGAGAAGATAAAGGGATGAAGAACTCGATGATTTTCTCCTCCACAAGTTGTCCACGTGATGTTCTTGCCTCCGGTCGCCAAAACTCCTCAAAAGTGGCATTTTTAGGTCTATTTATATGTGTAGGAAAAGACCTAAACGTGTAGGCCAAGTTCTAGTCAAACCCAGAGATGAAATAAGTCAACAAAAATTCGGATTGTGCACTCCCAGAATTGGCCTCACGAGGCCTAACGCCTGGTGGAACTCGCCCCAGGCCTGGCGTCGCCAGGTATAAGGCTTGGTCAAGCTGGCATTTGAGCTCGCCTCGCCAGGTCTCTAGCCAGCTTCAAGCTTGGCCCTGCCAGGTATAAGGCCTGCTCTAGGCCTGGCTTCGCCAGCTTCTCCTTTTCAACTGCTCTGAGCACGCTTTCAACTTTTAAGTATGCCTTTTTTTTCTACTTTCGTCTCCAATTCACCTACACATAAAATAGACTTCATAACGCACAAATAAAGTGTAATTTATCATTAAAGTGTATAAAATGCAAGGCGAATAATATGATAAACCATGAATTATAGGCACACATCAATACCCACACTTAGACATTGCTCGACCTTGAGCAATCAAACTACACTTATAGACACAACCTATTAAGCAATTCCCTTAACTCGTTATACCAAGAATCTTTAAAATAGTTTAAGCACAAAGGTGTAATATCTTCACCTTAAGATTTGACTCACAAGTACCATGCATTATTCACAACTCACTCACTTACTCTAACATAGAGTTCAATGACATTACCTTTCCTTCATGAATCAAATGCCCTCACATAACAAAAGAGAGTAGTTTCACACACAATAAAACTTAAGAACAATTAGGAACTAAAGATAGAAAGAATTTACTCACTCTCAGAAATAACATTCACATGCCACAAAAGATGCGCCATAGGCTTGCCCGTAGTGTACAACTCTACTAATCAAGCTCATTCAGTCTAGGATCAAGTAGGACTTTAATTGGTTGTAATGTAGGTTGTGGGTTGGATAAGATACATTTGGATATGAGTGACTAAACCTCCCTTAAGAAATTTAATACATATACTCTAATATTTAAACTCCACGCTTATGTTAAACCATAACTCCACCTTCACATTAATGTATATGTATACGGCTAAAATCGGAGAGTCCGATTTCAAGGCCATCGTGGCCTTCCGTGCCCGGCCTTAAGAAGCTCGGGACAGAGTTTGAAGCTTGGCCCCGAGGTGCATCCCTCAAGGGAGCATATCGAAGGTTCCCTGTGCTCTACCTCGGGGCAGTACAAATTGATGACCATCATGGAAAGGCAAGAAATTCCCAAGGGCACGTGGTTAGAGCTGACCAAGTCTGCAAGACTAGTACAAGTCTGTATTGAGCCATTAAATAGTTGTACCAATAGCATTACCTTGTCATAACTATACATGTAATATGTTGGGATTCCCCCTCCTATATATAGGGGACCCTTGTCATTTTGTAAGGGGGACGATTATTGAACAATACATCCATTGTAATAGAACATTCTCTGCTCTTTCTCATATTTAACATTATCTCTCAAGTTTATTGTTCCTTACTTAGTGTTCTTCCTTTATTATATTCATTTATTGTTCTTCATTATTTCTCATCATTAGCTGTTAAAGGTTATCCCCCAGGCCCCCAATATCGTTATATATCCGTTGATTTCTCATTACTTATCACGCCTAGCTAGACCTCGAGACCCCCTGTTCCAACCAGCTCGAGGCACAGCCTTGTGATATTATTGGTTTGCTTATCTCATTTTCATTAGTTGAATTCACTAATTTCTAATAATCAACTAGTGTTAGAATAGATCACATATTTTTAGAACCACAAAACAAATATAATTGTTAATACCATTTTCAAGGTAAACAGTTTGGCGCCTACCGTGGGGCTAAAAATAATAGATATTGTTTTAGTACTGGTTTTCTGAAAACACACGTTACTCTTCACACTTTTTCTTGTCCAAGATTTTTTGATTTCAGGCTAAAACATGTCAAACTCAGCCAACGCACCAGTGCATGGCAACAATGACCTCGGTTTTCATGGGGAAAATAATACAGCAGCTTCAACAGCCGGTGTGCCACCGCTCAACCCCGGAGTAGCACATATTCCCAACCCAGTTGATATTGGTTCGCATATCACTATAAGCACAGATTTGGGTGCGGATGTCGGGGGAAGCGTGCAAGGAGAAGTCCAACCTGACGCACAAACAACACATGCTTGAAACAAAGTCAGCCTACAAATCATTTTCGAGATGTTGCAAGCACAACAGGTTGCCATTGCTCAGCTACAGAGTCAAAGAAAAACCCTGAGCACAGCGGGGCCAGAAACAACTCCTCGAGTCGAGCAGGTACCAGAAAGATCGAGCAACAACGGGTCAGCAGCAGACCCCGCTGTAATGAAGATGCTCGAGGACCTCGCCAAAATAATTTAATCGGGAGAAAAGAATATAGAGGCCAACGACAAAAAAGTAGAAAGCTATAACTCGAGGGTTCACCAGATCTCGGGTGCACCTCAGATTCTAAAGGGGGTAGATTCGAAGAAGTTTGTGCAGAAACCATTTCCGTCAAGCGCGGCTCCGAAGCGCATTCCGAAGAAGTTCAGGATGCCCGATATCCCAAAGTACAACGGGAACACAGATCCTAATGAGCATATTACCACCTACACTTGTGGTATAAAAGGGAACGACTTAAAAGACGACGAGATCGAGTCCGTCTTGATGAAGAAGTTTGGAGAAACACTGTCCAAAGGGGCCATGATGTGGTATCACAACCTTCCCCCGAACTCAATACATTCGTTTTCCATGTTGGCAGACTCCTTTGTGAGAGCACACGTTGGTGCCATTAAGGTCTCTACAAGGAAGTCTGATGTCTACAAAATTAAGTAGAGGGAGAACGAGATGCTAAGGGAGTTCGTATCCCGCTTTCAGATGGAACCAATGGAATTGCCAACAGTCTCCGATGACTGGGTGGTGCAAGCCTTCACTCAGGGCTTGAATGAACGAAGCTCGATAGCTTTGAAGCAACTAAAACAAAATTTGATCGAGTATCCCGCCGTGGCTAGGGCGGACGTGCATAACAGGTATCAACCAAATATTAGGGTCGAGGATGACCAATTGGGAGCCCCCTCGGGCTCAGTGTACCCAAGCAGGCTCTTAGTAAAGGAATCAAGGAATGCAGAAAGGGAACCGAAACCGAACAAGGAAAGGTACCATCCATATGTCGAAGACCGAAGAAACGCCCCAAGGCGTGATATACATCGAAACGATCGAAGGGAGGTCGAGGTCAGGCAACTCGGGGACTCGTGAACAAAACTAGGTACGACAGGCGCATGATGCCGATGGAGGCACCCCAATTGTCAGAGTATAACTACTTTAACATCGACGCATCAGATGTCGTATCGGCAATGGATAAGATTAGAGACATTAGGTGGCCAAAGCCAATACATTCAGATCTTTCCGAAAGTAACCCCAATTTAATGTGAAAATACCATGGAACTCACGGTCACAGGACCGAGGACTGTAGATAGATTCGGGAGGAGGTAGCCTGATTATTCAACGAAGGGCATCTTCGAGAATTCCTTAGCGACCGGGCCAAAAATCACTTTCAAGAAAGAGATGCCAACAGGAAAAATGAACCAGAGGACCCACAGCATATCATTCACATGATCATCGGAGGGTTCGACGTCCCCTAAGGTCCCATGTTCAAGTGAATGAAAGTATCCATCACGAGGGAAAGGCAGACTAGGGACTATATACCCGAGGATACCCTCGTATTCAGCAAGGAAGACATCGAGGCCTTATCCCAGCCTCATAACGATGCACTGGTAATTTTCTTCCTTTTAAATAAGTTTCAAATTAAACGTGTGCTCGTGGATCCAAGTAGCTCGGCCAACATAATCAGGTCGAGGGTTGTGGAGCAGCTCAGGCTGCTCGACCAAATCGTGCCCGTCTATCGAGTCCTGAACAGATTCAATGTGGCGAGTGAGACAACGAAGGGGGAAATCATCCTCCCAATCAACGTGGCCAGTAAGATTCAAGGTACCAAGTTCCATGTCATCGAAGGTGATATGAGATACAATTCCCTACTCGGGAGGCCATGGATTCATAGTATGAGAGCGGTGCCATCAACTCTTCATCAAATGATGAAGTTCCCAACAAAGGACGGTGTAAAAATAGTGTATGGAGAGCAGCATAAGGCAAAGGAGATGTTCGCAGTACACGACATGACACCAACATCGGCACCCTCTACCTCGGCGAAATCCGAAGACAAGAAGGTAGCCATAAAACAATCACAGTCAGGACCCTCGAATTCAGGGACTTAATTCTAAGAAAGGTCTCCCTCAACACTCGAAACTCGAATAAAGGAAAGTTGGGTCCTAGTCGGGAAGGACCGTACTGCGTCCTCGGAATATTATTCAAAAGGCCCTACAAACTTAGCACCATGGAAAACGAGCAACTACCAAGCAATTGGACATATCGATGCCCAAAGCACTATTATTACTGAAGTATAATCTTCTCTTTTTCCATTTATATTTTATACTAACTCGTTGCGGGTATTCGATTGAGGGAATTTGAAGCACCCTCCAGCTTGAAGACCTTGGGTTTTAAAGCATGAATTGCACTCTTTTTCCCTTATCTCGAGTTTTATCCCAAACGGGTTTTACCGGCAAGGTTTTTAACGAGGCAACGCCAATATGCTACCTAAGGAAGACTCAACAAGTATTCAAGGCTTCTTTTCAATCAACCTCGAATACTGGGGGCATCACCCTCGGGGGTTACTCTTTCAAAGAATCAAGTCATGTCTAAGAAGTACTCAATAGGAGAATATTGTATTGGGCCAAACGGTCAAATGAACCGTGTCCATGTAGAATAATCGAGCCTCCGAGAATATACACACATATCAAGTAATCAAAGAAGCCTTTTTGCTCATCAAAACGCTTCGTGCCTCAAAGAAGTTTATTACTTTCATGTAAAATGGCTCAGGGCCCAAAAACTCTCGAACACTCGGGGACTATCATCAACAGACAGCTCATCGAGCCATCAAAAACTCGAATCATAAGACCTCAATGAGGCAACTTCGAGATAGTAAGTCCTCTAGGAGGTGACATCAAATTCATAAGACCTCAATGAGGCAACTTCGAGCTAGTAAGCCCTCGACTAGGCAACATCAAAACTGTAAGACCTCGACGAGGCATGACCAAATCTACAAGACCTTAAAAAGGCATAATCCAGACATTACGGCCAAGACTATATATTTGAACTTGTAAGACCCCTAAAAGGCATACCCTAAAATATAGACGCTGAGGTCATCTCACCCGGGGACTAAAGGCTATGGCCGAACATAAAGACTACAATCATACTAAAAGGCTACGGCCTAATTAACATGGCTCGGAGACGTACGACCGCCGACACAAAACTAAAGGCCTTCAAAAATACTTCAAAGATACTTCGAAAAGAATTGGTTAATCAAGCTACCTTCAGCATAAGCAAAAGAGCTTCGATAACTTTAGCTCTGAACAATGAAAAGGCTTTGAAGCAATCAGCCTTCAATGAAAAGGCTTCAAAAACAATCAACCTCCAATAAAAAAGGCTTTGAAACATCAGCCTTCAAAAAAACATCACAAGGTACTCAATTATCGTCGCATATCGACTTATAACCGAGGTTCTTATTCGAGCCATCGAAGAGTCGGACGAACACATAAACATGCCAAGGAATAAACAAAATTGTAAAAGTCTTTAGCCAAAATGAGGGAAAACTATAGCCATATTAGAGGTCGAATCGACCCAATCTAAAGAGCCTAAGGGCCAATTTTTAAGACCTTAATGAGGCAACTTCGAGCTAGTAAGCCCTCGACGAGGAAACATCAAACCTGTAAGACCTCAGCAAGGCATGACCAAATTTAAAAAAACCTTAAAAGGGCATAGCAACAATATCGAGACCAAGGTTGTAATGTCGAACTTATAAGACCCCTAAAAGGGCATACCCTCGATATGAAGGCCGAGGTCATCTCGCTCGGGAACTAATCATAAGACCTCGATGAGGCAAAATCAAGCTTATAAGACCTCAACGGCAAGCGTCAAAATTCAAACCACAAAAGCAAAGACAAAGATGAAACATAAGATCTCTTTATATAAATGATGGTACAAAGGTACATATACAACACTCCCACTGGGAGACTTTTTAAGATCTAGTCTATTGTTATTATCGGGGACTTCATCTTTTCCCCCTCGGGGACTTTGCCTTCATCAACCCCCTCGGGACTAGCATCCTCGCCAGTTCTTTCCTCTTCGCCTTCAACATCGGCTTCATCGTCGGTAGAGAGGAGGAACTTGGCATTAATCTCGTCTGCCTTAGCCTGCTCTATCTCTTCCGAGATATCAAAGCCCGTATCATGAATCTCCTTGAGGATCTCCCTCCGATATCTACATCGTACATATTCATTGCTTCTTCTCTCTCGATCGGAATCCCCCGCAACTCATCCGAGCGTCAGTAGCATCTTTTAAGTAGATAACCTCCCTCTTATCAGCCTTTACTCGGGCCTCTACGACTTCGGCCTTCATCTTCAAAAGATCTATTTCAAGCTTAGGAATCCTGTTAGTCTGGATCGAGTTGCTTTCTCGAGCACTACGAAGTCGTATCTCGAGGGAGGAGACCTTAGCCAAAGCGTTCCTTTTGGATGAAACATGAAAATTTATATGTGCCTTCAACTCATTGCATTCGAAATTAACCTGGTTGGCTTCGCCCCGAAGGCGTTCCAGCGTCTCTGTCTTTCTCTGCAACTGAAATACCGAAACTTTAGTTTCCGAAGATGGGAGAAGAAATCGGTATTCCCTCAAAATAGAGGTTACTTGTTTCTCGATGTTTCCTTCATAATCATGACTCCGATTTAACTCCGATCGAAGGTGTACCAGCTCTCTTGCCTTCTTGTCGCAAAGTAGCCTGAGAGATTTCTCCCCATTTAAGGCTTTATGCAACTTGGCCTCATAGCGAAGCAGCCCAGACTTGAGTTTATCGAAGGTTTATGAGAAACAAAGTTCAGTTTAAAAGAAGGAATACGAAGTTAGAAAAATTATAATGACTTCAAAACTCACTATATATCAAAGTCGTTGAGCTTCCTCGAAGGTCGATTTCGCATCTACAGGTTCGGTCTCTTCGGCCCGGTAGAGCAACTCGGGGCGCTCTAATTAGGCGGAGGCACATCGGAGCCCATTTCCTTCGGAGTGATCCCCAACATCCAAGGACCAGCTTCCAGATCAGGTAACGAAGGACCTCCACCCCTCCTCTCTTGTGAAATCTCTCCCTCGAGGTTGGAGGCCTCGAGCCCAGTAGGCTCAACAACCTCGGGAGGCCTCCTGGTTCGAGCCATCGACGTAGATCTGTCCTCTTCACACATGTTTCCATCCATAGGTCGGCCAATGAATATAAGGTCTTCGTCACTTGATGCATCCCCCCACGCCCCGAGGCGGGTCCTGCCTTGCTATAACTATCCTCTTCCTCCGAGGATCTTTTTCTCTTATTATCTTTTCCTCGCTTAGAAGTCGAAGGCCTTTCCTCCTCCTCGAAAGGGGACGGTCTCGCCTCAGAAAACTCGCCGATGCCTGCAACCAAGAAACTAGTGTACGTAAAGGAAAGCACTCCTCGATAGAAGGACTACATAGCACATACCATGGTGCTTAGCCTCCCATTTGCCTTTTGACAAGTCTCTCCACTTGCTCTCATCGTAATTCGAAGAGGCTGCCAGTTTGCGGACCCAGCCCGCAAGATCAGGGACCTCATTTGGCATCAACGGGATCGCTTCGGAGAAAGAAATAAAACGTTCTTACGGAGTCTACCTCCACCGAGAACAAAAATAATAAAGTACAGCATGTCACTTATGCGTGAAATTCCATTTCTCAGGAAAGGGCAGGAATTCCGCAGGAATGATATCAACATTCCTCACTCAAAAAAATCGACTCATCCACCCTTGATCCATGTCCTCGTCATCACTGGAAATAAAGGGCTTGGTGGATCAGCATCACAGTGTATTAGACCTCGATAATGCAAAGGCCGATACAATCTGATGAGGTGACTAAGAGTGAACCCGAGCTCAGCCTTTTTGGCGAAAAACCTCATCATCAGCACGATCCGCCAGAAAGACGGATGGATCTGGGAAAAAGTAACTCGATATCATTGACAAAACTCGAGCACGAGTCGGTCGAGAGGACCCAACGTAAAAGGGTACATATACACGCTCAAAAACCCATTTAAATGGGCCATAATATCTTCCTCCTGGGAGGGTACCAGCAGCATCACATTTTCTCCCCATCCGCAGTCTTTCCTCACAGCTTCGAGGTGTTTCTCTTTTATGGATCGATTGAACCTCGACGCATGTTATCGATGGCCTGAAACATTGAGAGGTTTCTCTATCGTAAAGTCTTTTGTCGAGACAAAGAAGTTCGAGGTTAGCTCGCCAAACACCGGCGGTGTACCACCGGCCGGGCGGGAAGCAGAGGAGGGACTTCCTTCTTTCTGATGAACGGATGTAGACATAGTATCCATAACTTATTCAAATCAAAGAAGGGAGGTGAAAGCTCTGACGAAAGCTTCAAATTGAGATAGCAGAAGAATTGGTGCAAGAAAAAGTTATGTAGAGAAAGATAATTGCGCAAAGCAGTAAAGATCTTAATGCAAGAGAAAGCAAATATATATAAGAAGAGCGGCGATATTCATTAACTTTGATCGCCAATCAGCTCTGACGAGGCAATTATGACTTTTGGGGAAATGTACCAACAGGGCCACTTCGATCAATTCACGGTCATGTCATAAGAACGATGTCACCACACAGTGTTCGAGGGATCGAGGAATCAAATTGATACCTTACCAACCCGACCTAGGAAAAGCATGTATTCGAAATCAGAGCGGCCTGATCTGGAGCTCAACTTTTGCGTAAGCACTAAAAGGTGAAACTTTGAAGACATTAAACAAGAAAACCCTTTGCATTCCAAAAATATTTTTTCAAAGGTGCATTTACAAAACTCCCACGTGGAGCCCACATACAAAATAAGAAGAAGTAAAAAGAATGAAAGTGTCCTAGTCTTCGTCGTCGCTTCTCCCTGAGCAGCTCGACGAGCCCTCGTCCGAAGTGGTCGGAGCTGCCGACTCCTCTTCCAAGGCCTTCGTTTCTTCGATCTAGGAAGAGAGGTTGAAACCCTTGGTTCCTCGAAGGCCTGCCTCCAAGCCTCTAATCGAGAATGACCAAGGGCACGGGTCAACCTGAGCTCAGCTTCTTCAGATATATCTCTGGCTCGAGCATTCGCTATGGCCGCATCTTTTCGATATGAGATCAAAAGTGCGTCGGCTTTAGACTTGGCTGTGGACAGCGCGGCAGCTGAGTCAGCATGAAGCACCTTATAAACCTCCTCTCTAGAAACTTGTAGAACACACATAGTCGAGGCCATATCCTCCCGAAGAGTACCCCACTCTGAGGCCATACTATCGTTGTACCGCTTCAGCTAGAATATCTCGGCATCTTTGGTCATGATCTCTTCCTGAAGCTGCCCGACTAAGGCATCCTTTCACTCAATCTGCAGAAGCCGAATCAGGCAATAAACACCAAGTTATAATAACTAAGGGAACATCTCATGAATACCAAACTACCTGCTCAATAAAGTTGGCCCGCTCCTGGAGCGCCTTCTCCGAGCTTGACCGAGAGTCAATCAACTCCTCTTCCTTTCGGGCATACTAAGCCTTCAGCTCATCCGACTCTGATTTGAGCTTATCAAACTTCTCCTCACGATGAGACAGCTCATCTCGTAAATTGGAGAAGGTCTGGTCATACAGCTTCGTGACCTACAGCGCAAAGGAAAGAAATTATAAGGACAAGGGCCAAAACTCGAAGCACGAAGGTTATGTCAAAGAAAAAATCACCTGTTTTTGGAGTCTCTCAGCCTCCTCGATAATAATGGGGGCATCGAGATCTGCATCCTCCTCGACGCCGGCAAAGTAATCTCTAAATAAATCATCATCCCTCCTAGGAGGCCCCTGCACCAAAATCTTCCATGTTCTGGGCATCCCGTATTTTCCCTGGTGAGAACGATGAGCCCGATTGAAGATCTCCCATGACATCAACCTTTATCAGGGATTCCTCACGTCCTCGAAGAGTCTCAGGACTGGATCTTTCGAATTCGCCAACCAAGTGTTCGTCGGCACAAGTTGTATCATGTCCGACGGTTGGCTCGGGGACTGCATATAAACCATCCTCGAGGGCCTCTTCAATACGAGGTGGTCTGCATCAGCCACCTCCGACTCAGCATTCTTCTGACCAGCAACCTTCGAAGCATCAGCGCTTCGTCTTGCCCTATGCACCAGTGGGCGACTATCATCGTCTTCGTCTTCAGCACGAAGACTATCTGCAGCCGCCGAGGTTAAGACCATAGCATAGGTCTTGGGCTTTCGAGTCGTATCTCTCTTGGGTTTCAGGGACTCTGTCGGCGCTTCCCTCTTTCTTTTTTTTTCCTTAGCATGTCTTTAGGTGTCTTCTTCGCCAGAAGGAGGCGGTCTCATTGAAACGGCTTCCTCGAGGCCTGCACAAGCATAAAATATCAAACATATCGCAAAGAAGTCTACCCATAAGGAACTTGGAAGTGACAGTGGTAAGGGCGTACCATGATATTTGTCCTGCCATCGCATCTTGGCCAAATCACGCCAAACGCGCTTATCATACGAGGAGGTGGAATCCAAGAGTTTAAGCCAGCCGGGGAGGTCCATGACCGCGCCGGGGAACCACACAGTGGCTATAAAATCAAAAGAGAATCAATTCGAAAAGAAAGGTATTAGTTCAAAAGGGGAAAAGAAAGGCATCCAGATGATGAAACATGCTTAGTGTAGTGACACTTACGTCACATATCCCACTCCTCAGGGAATGGCATCTGCTCGGCAGGGATAAGGTATAAGCTCTTGACTCGAACAAACCAGCTCATCCACCCCCAGTCTTTATTTTCATCAATACAGGCAAAGAATGCTTTGGTGGCTCAGCACTGCAGCTTGACTAGCCCCCCTTGATAGAGACGAGGGCTGTACAATCTAATCAAATGATCTAGGGTAAAAGACATCCCCTCGACCATGTTAGATAAATGTCTGATCAAATAGATAATTCTCCAGAAATAATGATAAATTTGACCAAGCGTCACTCGATATTGACAGCAAAAATTGAGGATCACCGGGTCTATCGACTGAGAAGAAGAATCTAGGGGACCTAAGGTAAAAGGGTATGTATATATGCTGAGGAAACCAATTTTGTGTGTAATTATGCTTTCTTCCGATAAAGGGATTTCCACTTGCACGCATCCCCCCAGCGACAATCTATATTTACCTTCTTTACATCAGTTACTAAACTTATGTACCGAGACATGGGCTTGCATCGGCCTGGTACCGAAGGAGGTTTATCAATTTTGAGATCGGAGGATGTCTCGAAGGGCCCAGGAATGTACTCCTCAATACGGGGAAGGGATTTTGTTTTTCTCTTAGACGAGCATGACAAAGTAGTGGCTTCCTCTTTGTGAGGGACCGGAAGTTTTGGCCATGGTTATAGCAAAGTTTCAAGGTAAGCTGATGAAAAGGTAAACACAGAAGAAGGATGAAGACAGGAAACTGTTATCAAAGATTTGAAGGTTTGAAGATGCTGTAAAAGTTTAAAAGATAGGGAATTGAATTATTTATATGAGTCACTTAAAGTGTGTTGGAGGAGTCGGAAGGGCGACCAATGGCGGTTTGTGGGCTTTTCGAGAATCGTGCTGACAAAGACCTCTATACAACCTTTCTGTCACATCATTTAATGATCTCACATGGCTGACGTCATAATAGGGAAACCGAAGAGACGAGAATTCAAGACCGTTTCTTATCATTTCATTCTAAGAAACGCGGGGACTATCTGTATACGGCTAAAATCGGAGAGTCCGATTTCGAGGCCACTGTGTCCTTCCGTGCCCGGCCTCGAGAAGCTCGGGATAGAGTTCGAAGCTTGACCCCAATGTTCATCCCTCGAGGGAGCATATCGAAGGTTCCCTGTGCTCGACCTCGGGGCAGTACAAATCGATGACCGTCATGGAAACGCGGGAGATTCCCAAGGGCACGTGGTTAGAGCTGACCAAATCTGCAAGAATAGTACAAGTCCGTACTGAGCCATTAAATATTTGTACCAATAGTATTACCTTGTCATAACTATACATGTACTATGTTGGGATTCCCCCTCCTATACAAAGGGGACCCTTATCATTTTGTAAGGGGGACGATTATTGAACAATACATCCATTACAATAGAACATTCTCTGCTCTTTCTCGTATTTAACATTATCTCTCAAGTTTATTGCTCCTTACTTAGTGTTCTTCATTTATTATATTCATTTATTTTTCTTCATTATTGCTCATCATTAGCCGTTAAAGGCTATCCCCGAGGCCCCCAATATCGTTATATATCTGGCGATTGCTCATTACTTATCACTCTAGCTAGACCTCGAGACCCCCTTGTTTCAGCCAGCTCGAGGCCCAGCCTTGTATATCATTGGTTTTCTTATCTCATTTTCATTAGTTGCATTCACTACTTTCTAATAATCAACTAGTGTTAGAATAGATCACATATTTTTAGAACCACAAAACAGATATAATTGTTAATACCATTTTCAAGGTAAACAGTATATTAACTCCATACTTATTTAAGCACAATTACATCAAGAATCACCACTACCAAGGAATATTTTTTACAACAACTCAACTATTTTTTTCCTTTTCTTTATTTTTCAATTCCAGTGGCTTTTATTTATTTATTTTCAAAACATTGCACCTTTCTCCTTATTTCATTAGTTCCACTCAAAAGCCAAAACAACCACCCCAAACTTTAACTTTTACAAAGTTCATAACAATTCAAGTGCTCATGAGAGGTGAAAAGGTTCAAATAGATGGTTAATTCAAACAAATGGGTAAGGCTTATAATGTGGTTGCCAAAGAAACAAGACTACAGGCTCAACGGGGTTAACTACAAAATATAACAATTAGGCGGGTAAACGATATATATCTAGCTCAACAAAGAAATGCCTATATCACTTCCAAGACTGAACAACGCTACTATTTTGCTTTGCAAACACATGGGGAAAGTTCTAGACATCAAATGCAATGCACAAATACATACAAAACCTCACACAGACATGTCACATAATTCACTCAGGATTGGACTTATCAAGACACACTAGTCAAAACTGTTAAGCTAAGTTAAGATCATACAAATTAAGGTACTTATACACGAGTCAAATACTGAGCCTAAGCGTCACAAACAAAGTACTCACTATTCTCAAGGCATTAAAAAGTTAAGAGATATTGCTCCAATTCAATTCATCTCACTGTGGCTCCTACTCCTAAAAAATAAAACTACCTACACCCGGTTCAAATAAAATCGTTGGAAAAGAATCGCGGCACAAAAAAAACAAGGGGGAATTATTACACTACATAACAAAGGAAAAATTTTTTGTCCTTTTTCCTTAAACTTAAATCCATCAAGAAACCTGTCGAATGAGATCCATCGTCGGGAGAAGTCAATTTTTTCTACTTTTTCTGTTTTTTTTAATACTACACAACTACGGAAAAAAAATTAACACATTTTCTACATCCACTACTAATTATCTAGAGAATTCTCCCACCCCACACTTAAAAGAGTGCAGTGTCCCCAATGCACAAATAAGAAAAACAATAACGAGGGCAGACAAGAAACTCCCTGAAAGGACAAAGGCCGAAGCAATAGCGGCTCACGGGTACTCAGACTTCCCCCATGCATGGTCTTTTGTGTGGAACCCCATACTTAGTTCTCACCATCAAGCTAATCATACAAAATAAAAACAAATACTACAATAATAATAAGAAAAAAAATATAGAAATAAAAGAAAGCAATAAATATGGGTTGCTTAAAGTAGCGGCACGATGCGGAATCTCACTTACTCATTAGCGAGTACAACTTTGGTCTTCTCATGATCAATTATTCCTCCCCGATAATGCTTTACTCTGTGTCCATTCACCAAAAATTTCTTTCACCATTCAAAGCTCGCAGCTCAATTGCACCATAAGGAGTTACTCTCACTACCTCAAACGGGCCTGACCATCTCGATTTTAACTTCCCAGGAAATAACTTTAGTCTAGAATTGAATAATAATACCTTTTGTCCTGGCTCGAAGTGACGCGGCTTGATATGCTTGTCATGCCATCTTTTTTTCTTTTCTTTGTAAAGCTTAGCATTTTCATAAGAGTGCAACCTGCATTCATCTAACTCATTCAACTGCAAGAGTCATTTCTCACTCGCGGTTTCAAGGTCCATATTTAACTTCTTAATGGCCCAATATGCTTTGTGTTCAAGTTCAACAGGCAAGTGACATGCCTTCCCATAAACTAACTTGTACGGTGATGCCCCTATTGGCATTTTGTATGCAGTTCTATATGCCCACAAGGAATCATCTAACGTTGCAGCCCAATCATTTCTATTCACACTCACTGTCTTCTCTAAGATTTGCTTTATTTCTCTATTAGACACTTCAACTTGTCCACTTGTTTGAGGATGATATGTTGTCGCAACTCTATGGCGGACTCCATATTTAGCTAGAAGGTTATTCAACAACCAATTGAAAAAGTGTGTCCCTTCATCACTAATCAAAGCACGTGGCGTCCCGAACCTTGAAAATATATTCTTTTTCACAAACGCGGCTATCACCATGGCATCATTCGTTGGCAATGGAATCGCCTCTACCCATTTTGACACATAGTCAACTGCTAGAAAAATGTATTTGTTTCCTCTGGACAATGGGAATGGTCCCATAAAATCTATCCATCACACATCAAAAATCTCGACCTCCAAGATGTTATTCAAAGGCATCCATGCCTCCTTATGATTGTTCTTGTTCTCTGACACTGGTCACACTTCTTAACAAATGCATGGGCATTCTTGAATAAAGTTGGCCAAAAGAAATCAGATTGTTATACCTTTGCAGCTGTTCTATCGCCTCCATGATGGCCTCTATAAGGTGATGCATGAAAATCATACAACACTAATTCTACCTCCTTTTCTGGAATGCATCTCCTCATCAACTGATCAGAACATTTCTTGTACAAATATGGCTCATCCCAATAGTATAAGTTCACATCATTTGGAAACCTCTTTCTAGCTTCAGATTCAATTTCAGGAGGAAGTATCCCGCTCACCAAATGATTCACATAGTACGCGTACCATGGGGAAGGGTCTTAGGTGATAGCAAAAAGTTGCTCATCAGGAAATACTTCTTTAATTTGGCCACCCTCCTCCATGTGGTTGTGAACATACCACGTGGTTATGAATCTCGGATTTCCACATAAAATTCCTTCAATAATAAAACCCAATGCATCAGTCTAGCCTTTGGTTCCTTCTTTGTAAATAAATACCTAATTGATGCATGATCGGTATAGACTATGACTTTTGTTCCCACCGAGTATGCCCGAAATTTCTCAAAAGCCTACATAACAGCTAATAACTCATTTTAAGTGGTGGTGTAATTCAGTTGTGCATCATCAAGAGTATTACTCGCGTAGTAGATGGAGTAAAACACCTTGTCTTTCCTCTGGCCTAGCACTTCCCCAATAGCATGGTCACTTGCATCATACATAAGTTCAAACGGTAAGGACCAATATAGTGCCACAATAATAGGAGAAGCCACCAACTTCTTTTTGAGTTCTTCAAATGCCTTCAGGCAGGCTTCATCAAAATTGAAAGTTACATCTTTTTCAAGCAACATGCACAAAGGAGTAGCCTTTTTAGAAAAATATTTAATAAAGTCGTGATAGAATCCCGTGTGTCCCAAGAAACTCCGGATACCCTTCACGGAAATAGGTGGAGGTAATTTTTCAACTGCCTTCACCTTTGCTTTATCAACTTCAATGTCGCTCCTATATACTTTGTGGCCCAACACAATGCCTTCCTGCACCATAAAATGGCACTTTTCCCAATTCAATACCATATTTGTCTCTTCATAACGGGCCAACACCTTGCTCAAATTCTTCAAACAATCATATAGAAGACCCAAAGACTGAAAAATCATCCATAAAAACTTTCACAAAATTTTCCACCATATCAGTGAAAATAGCCATCATGCATCTCTGGAAAGTTGTTGTGCATTACAAAGATCGAACGGCATTCGCTTGAAGGAAAAAGTGCCATAAAGACAAGTGAACGTGGTCTTCTCCTAATCCTCTAGGTATATGAGGATCTGGTTGTATCCCGAATAACCATCAAGGAAGCAATAATAATCATCCCCCGCCAATCTGTCCAATATTTGGTCAATGAGTGGAAACGGGAAGTGGTCCTTGCGGGTTGCTTTGTTGAGCTTTCTGTAATCCCATATTTTTCTCTTCACAACGGGCCAACACCTTGCTCAAATTCTTCAAACAATCATCATAGAAGACCCAAATACTGAAAAATCATCCATAAAAACTTTCACAAAATTTTCCACCATATCAGTGAAAATAGCCATCATGCATCTCTGGAAAGTTGTTGTGCATTACAAAGACCGAACGGCATTTGCTTGAAGGCAAAAGTGCCATAAGGACAAGTGAACGTGGTCTTCTCCTGATCCTCTGGGCATATGACGATCTGGTTGTATCCCGAATAACCATCAAGGAAGCAATAGTAATCATCCCCTTCCAATCTGTCCAACATTTGGTCAATGAGTGGAAACGGGAAGTGGTCCTTGCGGGTTGCTTTGTTGAGCTTTCTATAATCAATGCAAACTCCCCACCCCGTCACGGTGCGAGTAGGAATTAGCTCATATTTCTCATTCTCAACCACAGTCATCCCCCCTTTTGGGCACACATAGGAAATATGATACCTGCATCGAGCAATTTGATTACTTCCTTCTTCATGACCTCTTTTATAATGGGATTTAACCTTCCTTTTTGCTCAACACTAGGTCGGTTTCCATCTTCCAAGAAGATTTTATGCATGCAAAATGATGGACTGATTCCTTCGATGTAAGCAATTGTCCACCCAATAGCCTTTTTATGCTCGCAAAGTACTCTAAGCAATTTTTCTTCTTGTGTGTTAGTCAGGCTGGATGAGATAATCACGGGCAACATCTCAGAGTTTCCCAAATAAGCATAGAGCAGATGCGCTGGAAGGGGATTAAGTTCTAGCCTTGGAGGTTCTTCGATAGGACTTAGAAGGGGTCAGAGTGATAGGCATGTCCAGCTCCTCAAATATTCCGAACCCATGGACATAACTGCAGGACATATCAAGTACTTGCTCAATTTCTCCCATAATTTCATCTTTGTTGTCTTCTTCATCCCCAACCAAAGCTCGTTCAAGAGGATCAACAGGGTTCATATAAGGCACTAATGATGTAGCATCACTTCCCACCACATAAATCATGGATAGCTCTTCATTGTGGGATGGTAATCTTGGTGCTTTATATACATTAAATACCTCCACTCGATCACCTACTCTCATCATCATATTTCCTTCACAAACATCAATAATAGCTCGGCCCGTGGCTAAGAATGGACGCCCCAAAATAAATGGGACTTCCTGATCAGGCTCGTACTCCAAGATAATGAACTCAGTAGTGAATATGAAAGAGCCCACTTGAACTAACACATCTTCAATCACTCCTTCAGGATGAGCAGGGAGCAATCCGCGAACTGTAGGATTACCGTTGTTAGGCGTGGATCACCCAACCCCAACTGTCTGAACACAGATAGCGGCATCAAATTGATGCTCACTCCAAGATCACATAAAGCTCGCCCCACTGCATGCTTACCAATCAAGATTTGGATAATGAAACTACCCGGATCCTTCAATTTCTAAGGTATCTTGCTTTGAACTCTTGAGTTGCATTCCTCAGTGAGTGCCACAGTATCCAGTCAACCTTCTTTTATTTGCCACTATGTCCTTGATGTATTTTGCATATTTGGGTACTTCTTCCAAGATGTCTACCAAAGGAATATTAATTTGCACCTGCTTCAAAATATCAAGAAACTTTTCACACGCTGCATTATCCTTCACTTTCTGCAATCTTTGAGGAAACGAGGGGGTGGCCTTGTAACCAATGGTGGGGGTTGATCAGCCACCGCCTCTTCAGATGGCTTCTTTGACTCCTTTGATTTTTCTGATGTTGATTCTATAGTGGCTGGACTCTCATTAAAGTCACTTGTTTTCTCTTTTTCGACTGGACTTCTTCTAATTATCTCTCATTCCTCAATAACACGGCATTAATGGATGCCTTAAGGTTAGCTTTAGTGTCACTTGGAAGAGCTCCAACTGGTCTGGTATTTTGGGCATTGGCAAGTTGTCCCACTTGGCGCTCAAAATTTCTCATTGCTGCGGCTTGGGCTTGCTGATCAGCCATCAATTTCTGATTGAGGGCTTGTTGATGAGCCATCAATTTCTTCGTCATTTCCTCAAGGTGACTTGTTGGACTCGCTTGTTGTTCAGCCTGAGGTGGTCTATATTGTTGCTGAGGTGCTTAAGGTCGGTATTGATTTTGAGTACCTTGGTTTCCACCCCAAGAGAAGTTTGGGTGGTTCCTCCAGTTGGAATTGTAAGTGTTCCCATATTGGTTTGTCTGGCCCGTATTTGCATTACCCACAAAGCAGACAGACTCTGGATTAACTGGGCATAAGTCGCTCGTGTGACCCTCTCCACATACTTCACAAAACACTTGAACGTGTTGCACTGGTTGAGCTTGTTGCTTGTTAATAACCATGATTCCTGATTGACTTGGTTGGTTAGTGTAGAAATCTGCGCTGATAATGCCGAGACGACATCTAACTCGAGAGCCCCTGCAGATTTTTGTACCGTGTGTCGGCCCATTTCTACTTGCCAATTCGGATTGCTTTTGGAGAATTTGTTCAATAATGCATATATCTCGTCAAAGCTTTTCTCCAATACTTGACATCCAGCTGCAGCATCTACCACAATTTTTGTTTCAGGATGGAGCCCTTCTATGAAAGTGTGAGCTAACACTTTGTTCGTCTGATTGTGATGAGGACAGTCTCTGAGTAGCCCCTTGAACCTCTCCTAATATAAAGACTCTCTCGCTTTTTGTTTGAAGGCAACTATCTCACTTCTGATCTTTGCAATTTTGCCTAAAGGGAAAAAACTTGCCAGAAATTTCCTTGCCAAATCATTCCATGATGTAATAGAATTAGCTGGTTCTGCCTTCAACCATCGCTTTGCTTCGCCCAACAGAGAGAATGGAAAAAGTGTGATCCTCACATAGTATGGAATGACCCCGTTAGTGATATAACTATCACTAATCTCCAAGAAGTTTAGGATATGTTGTTGTGGATCCTCGTGTGGAAGACCCATAAGCTGCCCATTTGCATGAAGTAACTGGATCATGCTCTGTTTCAGCTCAAAGTGCCCAGTGATTGTGGACTTAACGATGCTGGAGGTGACATTAGCAATGCTGGGCATCGCCACCTTCTGAACAGCCATGTGTTGCTCCTCTGCCATGTTCACAAGAAATTAAACGAGTGCCTGAAGATTATTTGTATCCCTTTCTTCCCTCAACCTCCTATGAAATGTTCTCTCAGGTTCGGGGTCAAAGCCTTTAAGTCTGTCCTGGCTTCTGACCCTGCGCATTCAATCAAAGTTCCTGAGATCAGATCAACAATCAAGTAACGTTAGACTTGACGAAATAAACAATTAAAGCAAAAACTAGAGAATAGTTGATATTCAAGTCCCCGGCAACGACGCCAAAAACTTGTTGCTCCCAAACGCACACGCTAGTATATGTGGTCGTACAAGTAATAAAATGATAAGTCGAGCGTCGAACCCACAGAGACTTGTATCAACTACCCACTAAATTTACCAAAATTGCTATTCAGTCAAGCCAAAATCAAGTGCACGAATGTGATTATACTAAACTATAATCTTAAGTAGTAACCAAATTATCAAGTAGCAAGATAATGGTGGTGTATTCAATAGAGACAAATATTCCAGGGTTGTGATTGATTTAGCAATCATATTGTGTTCTAGTTAACTCTCTCTTTCATACAATTCACTCGTGGTTGCTAATTAATCGATAATTGCTCTCATAGCCTTCTCCCGAAGTACTACTCGCCTATTAAAAATAGATTAACGCCTATATTCCTATGAAATCAATCTATTAAGAATGCATTAAGATTACGATATATAATTAACAACGGTGACTAGGTAAATTCCTATCCTAACCACAAATTTGGCCCCTTAAGAGTTAAGATCGTGCTCTCGTTAATTCTCCTCTAATCTAAACACGGCTTTCCCAAGCATAGCATTGATAGTAAATAGAACATAAATGTTTCCAGACAATTAAGAAATTAATCACAGAATAGAAGAGCTAACGTTAAACAACAATATTCATGGCTAAATCACAACTCCAGAACGATGGATTTTAGCCACTCATGATTGTGGTAACAATTTTTCAAGTATTTTTCATAAACAAATTACAAAGGGAAGATAAAGGGATGAAGAACTCGATGATTTCTCCTCCACAAGTTGTCCACGTGATGTTCTTGCCTCCGGTCGCCAAAACTCCTCAAAAGTGGAATTTTTAGGTCTATTTATATGTGTAGGAAAAGACCTAAACGTGTAGACCAAGTCCTAGTCAAACCCGGAGACGAAATAAGTCAATAAAACTCGGATTGTGCACGCCCAGACCTGGCCTCACGAGGCCTAACGCCTGGTGGACCTCGCTCCAGGCCTGGTGTTGCCAGGTATAAGGCATGGTCAAGCTGGAGTTTGAGCTCGCCTCGCCACTTCTCTAGCCAACTTCAAGCCTGGCCTCGCCAGGTATAGGGCCTGCTCTAGGCCTAGCTTCACCAACTTCTCCTTTTCAACTGCTCCCGAGCACGCTTCGACTTTTAAGTATCCCTTTTTGCTCTACTTTCGTCTCCAATTCACCAAAACATAAAATGGACTTCATTACGCGCACATAAAGTTTAATTTATCATTAAAGCGTATAAAATTCAAGGCGAATAATGTGCTAAACCATGAATTATAGTCACACATCACCTACGCATCAACATCCCTGAGTTATGGGCATCTCTTTTATTAGTGCAAAATACCGTGAAATTTTATTCGGGCTAATTAAAGGATAATCTATGCGGTATGCCCGTTGAAAATGTCAGTTTACATTAATACAATTAAAATATTTTTTTTTACTCTGTATACCTGCTTTATAAATTATTTTACCATGTATACCTATTATATTATAAAATATAATACTGTGTATTCTAAATTAAAATATTGTGATATATTTGGTTTGGATATTGTATTCCAAAATTAAAATATTGTAGCATGTTTAGTTTGAATATTGCATTCCAAATTAAAAGATTGTCATATGATTGGTTTGGATAATGTATTCCAAACTAGAATATTATCGTATATTTTGTTTGAATATTATATTCTAACTTATAATATTGTAGTGTGTTTTGTTAGAATATTATATTCCAAATTAGAATATTGTGGTGTGTTTGGTTTGAATATCGTATTACAAATTAGAATATTATGATATATTCTGTTTGGATACTGTATTCCAAATGAAAATATTGTAGATGTTTAATTTGAATAATGCATTTCAAATTAGAATATTATAGTATATTTTATTCAAATATTATATTCTTCATTAGAATAATGTGGTATGTTTGCTTTGGGTATTGTACTCTTTATTAGAATATTAATTATGGTACACTAGGTTGCCGGATTTTTCAAATTAGAATATTTTGATATATTTAGTTTGAATATTTATTTCAAATTAGAATATTATGGTATGATTAGTTTGGATATTGTACTCTTCATTAAAATATTGTGGTAAGCTAGGTTTGGATTTTTCATATTAGAATATTATGGTATGTTTATTTTGACTATTATATTCCAAATTAAAATACTATGATCTGTTTAGTTAAAATATTGTATACCAAATTAGAATATTGTGGTAAGGTAGGTTATTGTATTCCAAAGTAGAATATTGTGATATATCTTAGAATATTTGGAGGTACAGCGTGTTATATTTGTGGGATATTTCACGTAATTTTAAAACTTAGGTATATTATGAAAGTAAATTTTATAAATGGGTATATCATGTAACTTCTCCGTAATTAAATTCTTAATGACGTGATTAAGGTAATCCTAAAGTGTATGCGGACCCACACAATAATGGTGAAATCGTTGAAATATTGTCATGCCCCAAAACTGGAGGAATATGACTAACACCTAGGGTGGAAATTTGAGCCCAAACCTATTTGATCCGCCCAACCCGTCCAAGATTAGGATGATAATTGACACGCTCACTTATTGAATTCAGTCGATCTAGACCCATTCCATTTCAGCTCTTCTAACATTGGGTTAATTTTTAGCCCAAATTGATCCTTGAATAACTTTGCTAAGTATTTTAAAAATAATTTCTTTTTTCGTATGATATATTATATATGACCATAAAAAGAAAACAAAATCCTATTTGGTAATTAAACAATTCATAAGAAAATAATACACATTAGTTAAAGAGAAAACTACCCTCTATAGCCCCTCAAAATTTTAATAGCTCATATTTTTTCCCACTGACACGAAATGGCCCTTCGGCCCAAACATATTACATCTAATAGCCCAAAATGTCTATTTTGTATATTTTTTGTATAGTGACAGTTTATTTTATATATTTTTTGTATAGTGGCAGTCTATTTAGTATATATTTTGTATAGTGGCAGTCTATTTTGTATATATTTTGTATAATGACAGTCTAGTGTATATAAATTATATAGTGGCAGTCTATTTAGTATATTTTTGTATAGTAACAGTCTATTTTGTATATATTTTGTATAATGACAGTCTAGTGTATATAAATTATATAGTGGCAGTCTATTTAGTATATTTTTGTATAGTAACAGTCTATTTTGTATATATTTTGTATAATGACAGTCTAGTGTATATAAATTATATAGTGGCAGTCTATTTAGTATATTTTTGTATAGTAACAGTCTATTTTGTATATATTTTGTATAATGACAGTCTAGTGTATATAAATTATATAGTGGCAGTCTATTTAGTATATTTTTGTATAGTAACAGTCTATTTTGTATATATTTTGTATAATGACAGTCTAGTGTATATAAATTATATAGTGGCAGTCTATTTAGTATATTTTTGTATAGTAACAGTCTATTTTGTATATATTTTGTATAATGACAGTCTAGTGTATATAAATTATATAGTGGCAGTCTATTTAGTATATTTTTGTATAGTAACAGTCTATTTTGTATATATTTTGTATAATGACAGTCTAG
The DNA here is from genome assembly GCA_005239525.1 of Nicotiana knightiana. Taxonomy (NCBI): domain Eukaryota; kingdom Viridiplantae; phylum Streptophyta; class Magnoliopsida; order Solanales; family Solanaceae; genus Nicotiana; species Nicotiana knightiana. The sequence continues at coordinate 64,462 of ML431354.1, forward strand.
TGTATATAAATTATATAGTGGCAGTCTATTTAGTATATTTTTGTATAGTAACAGTCTATTTTGTATATATTTTGTATAGTAATAGTCTATTATATATAAATTGTATAGTGACAGTCTATTTTAGTATATGTTTTATATAGTGACAGTCTATTTAGTATATACATTGCATAAAATTTATATATAGAGTGTATTGTTCATCTTGCAATGTATCCATAATATATCACTAATGTATCCCGAGCACTTTTGTATATCCAAAGTATATAGAGTGTTCTACGATGTATAAATTTTGTAAATATAAAGTGTATCGTGCATTTTACTACATAGTGATGTAGTAAAATGTATATATGAAAGATTTTTTATAATTTAATATTGTGTTAAAAATTACAATGATGATAGTTATTGACAATTTATATCTATTATATAGTATTTATTTGAATGTACATTTGCATTCGTTGTACGTAAAGGGATATTTGATTTAAAGAATGAAGAACATACTATTGTGTATTAAATAAATAAATAAACCCATGAAACGAAAACCATAACTATAAGGATATATCATTTTGAAGATGACCGACTGCTTTCATTTAGCCAATTAAGAGCTGACACAACAAAAATTAAAAATAATTTACATATCTTTAAGCGTTATATTTGACAACAAGAAAACTGATTTTGCATATTATTGGTGGATGATTGGAACGGCTCGATGGCAACAAATCAACCGCATTTGAGAAAATTTAGGCTAGCCATTATAATTTGTTTGGGGCTATAAAATGGATCAATTCATGGCTAGCGGATGATAATAGTTTTCACCGGCTGGCTACAAATGAAAGTTTCTCTTAATTAGAGCATAGTAAGAGTTGGGCGGGTTGAGCTATGACCTAAATTTTAGCCCAACTTGACCCAGACCATCTTGACCTAAGTTACTTTTGGGCAGGTCTTGACCCACCCATTTATTGACTCCCCAAAATAGATCTGGCCCGTCCATTTGATACCCCTACTGACACCTGATGCATTAAACTCACCATCGAACGAACCAACTCCTTTGCTTCATACTTAATGTACATCCGGGTTCATATTGGGCCCGAGTTGGTAAAAATATTGTGGAAATGACACCAGGTAGAACGAATATCCAAGAGGACACATGATACACGCTCTCTTCCCTTGGTAAGAGGAATTTCAAATCCAAATCAATCATTTAATCAAACAAAAAAAGTACTTAGGCCTTAGAGGCAGCGGCCGGGAAAGAGAAGGGAATAGGAAAACCAGGAACAAAGTCACTCGACCAAAAGAAGGTCTTATTTGAGTTCAAAGTGAGAAGCCAGATAGAGACATATTCAATTGCAAAAGCCAACTCTAAGAAGCAGTTTTACTTTAAAGAGGGGCAAAAAAAAGCAAAGGAAAGAAAAAAAGGGGAGCTTAACATATATAAATCGGTTACACACTAAAATAAAGATAGATTCTAGTTATCCTACCCGACTACACAAGATATTCTACGTGTGGTTAACAAAAGAGTCACTGGTTATTGATGTTATTTAAGAATTAACTAGTACTTCTTGAATTTCAGTTTTCCGATTCAATTTGTTTGGACAAAAATGTCTTGAATTGTCCTGAAATGAAAAGTTTTAATTTGAAATTTCAGGACAAAATAAGTGTTGGAATCTCTAAATAGCATCCCTGAAAATGGCTATCTGTACACTTGCACACAAAAAATCTGTTAATATTACGGTTAAAGAGTTGATATTGGCTTCTAGTTTTATCATATAAGTCTTTGATTTTAATGACTGCGTCCATATTGTTTGATGAAATGTTTGGGGGAAAAAACCTTCTTTATGTTTAAAGACATTCCATTAAGTAGGAAACTTACACCCAAAGGAAAAATTAGGAAATAATTTAATAAATATCATGTGAAAGATTAGGAAATAACTTAATAAGTACCATATGAGGGTAATCTTATAGATGCTCCTACTGGAATTCGCTGCATTCTTATCTACCAATTCTTGAAGTTTCTTTTTTTTTTCTTTTTCTTTTTCTTTTTCTTTAAAATTGAATATATACACTTATCGTTCCGAGTAATAAATCCTCTTCCAGTCATTTAAAAGCTTTATAGATGGGGTTCTTCATTTCATTTTGATGTACTTGGCAATCTTTATTATATCATATTATCCTTCAATCGATATATTAAGTGGAGATAATTACAGCATATTAGAGCAGTGACATATTATTCATGTATTTTTTAACAAAATTTGTTAATTCAATTAATGTTGATACGGAATCGTATCGAGAACACGGATGTAGAAAAATACGCGGAATCACCAGGTTCAAATATCATCTGCTTTCTTCCTTTGTTGGCCCTAAAAGCCGCTTTGTCATTCATTTTCACAAGTTGAAGTCTTGCCTTCTCATGAATCTTCTTCATAGCCTCGACCCTTGTCTTGGCATCTAAACTAACATTCACATATTGAGACAATGAAGTTAGATCCAAAGGGGTGAGGGGATTAAAACCATACACACATTCAAAAGTAGTCATGCCAATAGAAGAATGAAGAAGGATTATATGCAAACTCAATCAATGGTAAATGCTCCTCCCAAGAAGTAAGTTTCCCTTTGACCTTGGACCTAAGCATGTTACCTAAGGTCCTATTGACCATTTCGGTTTGGCCATCGGTTTGGGGGTGGCAAGAAGTAGAGAATTTCAAATGTGTGCAAAATTTACTCCAAAGGCCTTTGCAAAAGTAACTAAAAAATTTGGTATCCTATCACTAACAATAGATCTAGGAACCCCATGCAACTTAAGCACATTGTTCACAAACAAATCAAGTACGTGTGTAGCATCATCACTCTTATGGCAAGGTAGAAAATGAGCCATCTTAGAAAATCGATCAACAACCACAAAGATGCTATCTTTTCCCCTCTTCTTCCTAGGTAAACCAAGCACAAAGTTCATAGAAATATCAAGTCATGGCGCTTCGGGAATAGGGAGTGGGGTATACAAACCATAAGGATTAGACTTGGATTTAGCATGCTTACATTCAACACAATTTTCACAAATATGCACAACATCACCTTTCATTTTAGGCCAATAAAAGTGTTCCTCAAGAATGGCTAAAGTCTTATGAATTCCAAAATGACCCATCAAACCCCCACTATGTGCCTCCCAAACTAGCAACTCTCTCCAAGAAGAACGAGGCACACAAAGTCTACCGTCCCTAAGAAAAAATCCATCAACCTTGGAAAACCTTCTTTCCTCCCTAAGGTGAGTTAAATCTTTCTTTCTCCCCTTATGTTCTTCTTTGTCAAGACACTCTTCCTCTATGTTGGGGATTCTCTTAAAAGATTCATGGTTCTCACACATAGCATATATCTCTCCAAAGTCAACATCACTAGGATAAAGATCCTCCAAGCACTCAAATCCTATCAACTTACAAGACAAAGTACTCAATAAGTCATATCTCCTAGAAAGTTCATCCGCTACTACATTCTCCTTGACTTTATTATAATGAACCACATAATGAAATTGCTCTAAAAATTCCAACCATTTAGCATTTCTATTCCCCAACTTACCTTGGCTTCTAAGGTGCTTCAAAGCATCATGATCGATTTTAACAACAAACTCCCAATGCCAAAGGTAGTGTCTCCAAGTAGATATGGCTCTCACTAAGGCATACAACTCCCTATCATAGTTAGAGTACTTCAAACAAACTCCCTTAAGTTTTTCACTAAAATAGGCTAAAGGCTTTACATCTTGCATAAGAACTGCCCCAATGCCTACTTGGCTTGCATCACGCTATATCTCAAAGGTCTTATCAAAGTTTGGCAATTGTAAGAGTGGAGAACTACTCAAACCTTATTTCAAGTCATTATAAGCCTCCTCTTATTCTAGACCCCAAAGAAAACTCTCATCTTTATTGATAATTTGGGTCAAAGGTACGGCAATAGTACCAAACCCTTTTACAAATCTTCCATAAAAATCCATGAAAACTCCTAACCTCCCTGATGGACTTAGGTCTAGGCCAATTCCTAATTGCCTCCACCTTAGATTCATCAACCTCAACACCTTGAGCACTAACAATAAAGCCAAGAAAGACAACTTTATCAACACAAAAATTGCACTTTTTCAAACTAGCAAATAATCTTTCTCGCCTAAGAGTATCAAAAATATTATGAAGGTGTTCCACATGCTCCTCAAGTGTTTTAGAGTATACTAGAATGTCATCAAAATAAACCACAACAAACTTGCCTATGAAAGGCTTCATGACATGATTCATGAATCGCATGAAAGTACTAAGAGCATTAGAGAGTCCGAATAGCATAACCATCCATTCATATAAACCAAACTTGGTCTTTTAGGTGGTTTTCCATTCATCACCGAGTTTCATTCATATTTGGTGATAGCCACTTCACAAGTCAATTTTGGAAAAGATTTGAGAATCACTTAACTCATCAAGAATATCATCTAACCTAGGGATAGGATGACGATACTTTACCGTGATTTTTTTTATGGTTCTACAATCAACACACATCCTCCAACTCCCATCCTTCTTTGGCACTAGTATGACCGGTACCGCACATGGGCTCAAACTTTCACGAACAAAGCCCATCTCTTGAAGCTCTTCCACTTGCTTATGAAGTTCCTTTGTAGCTTCGGGATTGCTCCTAAACGTCTTGGTTGGGAAGTTGAGATCCGGGCACAAAGTCAATTTGATGCTCAATGCCTCTAAGTGGGGTAAGCTCCTTTGGTATCTCGTCCGGAAAGACATCTTCAAAACCTTGCAAAAGAGAAGAAATGGAACTAGGTAAGGTAGAGAGAATATCATTAGCAATCAAACAATCTTTATGCATAACAAGAAAGATAGTAGGTTCATGAGCAACTTCCCTTGGAGGCTTGTAGTTTTTTGCAAGGAAGCTCACCCGCGGTCTCGGTACATCTTCTCCTTTTTCATATAAAGATTGAATCTTTACACCAGACACACTTTCATTCTCACTTTTACCTTGTGAAGATTGAAGCTTTACCCTTTTTCTGTCTCTTTTTCATTTTTGTCTTCTCTTGGAGCCTTACACTCAATTCTCTCCTCCTTGTTTTGTTCACTCTTCACCTTTTGTCTCAACTCCCACATTATCTTGTAATCCTCACTTACTTGAAATGGATTTAAGGGAGGGAGAGTAAACTTGTGGCCGCCCTTGATAAGTGAATACTTGTTTATTCTCCCATCATGCTTTGCATGCCTATCATATTGCCAAGGTCGCCCCAAAAGTAGATGACAAGCTTGAATAGGAACAACATCACACCAAAACTCATCTTCATATCTCCCTACTTTGAATTTTATGAGCACCATTTTAGTGACTCGAAGGTCTCCACACTCATGTAGCCATTGTAGTCTATAAGGGGAGAGATGCTTCTTTGTTGGAAAATCCATTTGTTCAAGCAAGGAGGAACTTACTACATTAGCACAACTTCTGCTATCAATGATGAGAGAGCAAAGGTTTCCCAAAATCCTGCGTCTTCCATGAAAAAGATTCTCTCTTTGATCTTGATCTTGATCTTGATCTTCTCTAGCTATGACCAAAACTTCTCTTGTTACCAAGTAAGATCTTATTCCATCATCTTCTTGTTCTTCTTATTCTTCATCACTTGTTTCATGTTCACTATCTCTATGCTCTTGGTCACTAGCTTCGGTTCTATAGCTTCCATCATCCATGGAAATGATGGTTCTTCTATTCGGACAATCTTTCATGTAGTGACCAAGTCCTTGACATTTAAGGCATCTCACATTGCTGAGGGACTTGCTTTGAGCATTGGAAGGCCCTTAAGGTTCCACTTTTAGTTTGTTTTTGTCCACTTGAACCTTAGAATCATACTTGAAATCTTTGGATTTCTCCCAATTGGTTGTGGATTTCCAAGGCTTATCATTCTTGTTTCAAGTTGAAGAACTAGTAGCCTTTGACTTGTAGCTTTTGTTTCATTTGCGCCTGATGCGAGGCTAGAATGCATAGTTTAATATGTAATATACCGTAAATTTGAGGTGCATTAATGATAAAAATGCACTTGTTATGGGATTGATAGAGTTTATTTTATGTGTAGGTGAATTGGAGATGGAAACGGAGCTAAAGGGATGTAAATACGTCGAAAATACGCAAAAGGAGACACCCGGGCGATAGCCGGGCGTTTTCCCCCTAAAGTCTGACCCTACCTTGCGTTAGGGGGGAGTTTACCCCATAAGGCCAGGCAGCCCCTGGAGTTAGGTGGCGTTAGGGCCCAAACTCCAGGCCTGACCTGGCTTTAGGGGTGCGTTAGAGCCCAAACGCCCGGGGTTCCCAGTTCGGCCAAATCCGAGTTTTGACGAGTTTAAGTGTTTCCCGGTCGAAATAGAAGTCTCCCACATGGTTAGGGTTCGCCCTAAACATATAAATAGACACCAAACAACACAACTTAAAGGAGACGGAGGCGATTCGGAAGGATTCAACAAGAAAACACCATAGAAGTGACAAACATTGATTTCTACATCTAGTATTCATTACTTTGTATTTCAATTATGCAATTTATTTTAGTTTTGATTCTCAATAACATGAGTAGCTAAATTCTTTAGTCTAGGGTTTTGGTAGAACCCGTTGGGTATGAATTCTTTGTGATATTAATATATTTTGGTTGATTAATCTCGTTTTATTCAATTACGTTCTTATTATAGTTGATTGAAAGGGCCCTTAATTAACTATTCCAATGTATTATGTATCTACTTGAGAAAGAGTGCATATTTAGGTAATTTCTTGAACAACACAACACCAGGAGTATAGACGAAATTCATAACCGAGGATTTAGAGGTTTGATTAGAGATAACGATACCTCGGGTGCAATCTAAAGTGAACTGTAACGCGATCTAGCTAGCGTAACTTGAGAGAGTGCATTTAGTAAATTATCATAATGACTTGAGAGAGATTTATGATAGTTAGAGCGTTCATGATTGACAGAGATAGCCAATTAAACTATAAGACATATCCAAGGAAGAATTCACCAACGGGGGAAACCATAACCGTAGACCCTCCTTTATTATCATTGTTACATTAAATTGTTAGTTAATTGCTAGTTTATTATTATTGATTGTAGAATTAGTTAAACATCACCAAATTGATATTCAAAGTCTTGAGAAACTTGATTTAGCAACAGTTTAGTATTTTATAGACTCAATTGATNTCTTAGTCTTCTACAAGACATAGTTGAGCATGATCAAATTTTGGCGTTGTTGCCGGGGATCGACGGTATTATCAATTGAGTTGAAAGAAATACAAAATTCTGAAACATAGTCAATTTTCTTTAAAATTTTTGTTTTCACATTGAATGTTTAACGTTTGCTAAGTGTTGCAGGTGCATGCCTAGAAACTCATCAAGGACTAGTGAAGTAATTGAAGCCTTATCAGACCCTGAGAAAGTTTTCAGGACCATAAACCGGACCAACCGAAAAAGCAAACATCAACCACAAATTGAACAAATTGAAACAGACATGGAAGATCAACACAACCGGAATAATCATGGGGATGATGTGGTGGACCCAGTCGCTGAAGCTCCTTTATACGACTGGGCACAACCTGTAGCTGAGAATTTGGCCACGGCGATACTGGTTCCTTAAATACAGGCCGAGTCCTTTCAGATTACAAATAATATGCTGCACCTATTGCAGAACAAAGGGCTATTCTCAGGGTCGTACAGTGAAGACCCCCAGCAGCATCTAAAGAACTTCCTGTCAATTTGCAAAACTCAAAGGCAGCCAAACGTCACTCAGGAAGCAATAAAACTGTTGTTGTTTCCATTCTCAGTGACTGGTGCTGCCCAGACTTGGCTTAACTCACTCCCCATCAATTCCATTACTACATGGGAGGAGTTAGTCAAGCAGTTCGTGAACAAGTTTCATCCACCCAACAAAACTGCTCAACAAATTGATGAAATCTTGAGCTTTAGACAGAAACCAGTGGAAACATTACAAGAGACATGGGAAAGATTTAAGAGTATGCTGGTTATCTGTCCACATCATGGCATTCCTGAGCAAATGTTGGGGCAGCGTTTTTACATGGGTTTGGCTGATATCTGTGAAAGAAAATGTCGATGCTTCAGCTGGTGGAGCATTCTGAGCAAATCATGGAGAGAGAGTCAAATCTTACTTGATAAAATGGCACAAAATTCAGGATGGACAACAAGGAATGCACCAATCACTCCTGTAGTTCATTCAGTGCCATTCGATCCATCTAATACCATAGCAGAGAATGTNCGAAACAGCAGGTGCACATCGTTGACACAACCGATGGGGGTTTGTGCACATCTTGCATTAGTCAACCACTTGGTAATCATTGGAATACAGAAAGCCATCACCCTCCTTACCCAGAAAATATGAATTATGTGTCAAATTATGGAAGCCAGAGACAAGGGGGGCAGAATTGGGGTCAGCAAGCTCAACCATATAGGCCACCTCACCAACAGCAGAACAGTGGAAATATGGGTGTCAGGGGACCGCAAGGTAATGCAGCACCGTTTCAGAGGCCACAGGGTTATAATTATCAGAATCAGCAACAATCTTACTACCCTCCTCAGCAACAACAAGGGGGAAGGCAAGAAGATGGGTTTTCCAGGTTAGAAGCTATGATGCAACAGGTAATTGGGTCAGTTGAAAAAATCAGTGAGAGAGTAAATGTTCATGATGCAGCTATTAAAAATATTGAAGTACAGTTGGGGCAGATATCTGTGGCAGTGAACAATCGACCTCCTGGGACATTACCTGCAGATACTCAGATAAATCCTATTGACCAGGTTCCAAGGCAGCTGATGGCAGTGACTCTTCGCAGTGGCAGAGAATTAAATGTGGATCTGGAAAGGGCTCATGAAAGCAGGCAGACCGAAACATTAGTACCCATGCAGATTGAATTTGATGATTCAACAATTTTGACCAAGGCAAAAGTGCAACCTAGTGAAGAAGGACCCAGTACACAGATTGAGACTGAAAAAGAAGTGGAGATGACTCAGAAGCCGACAGTTGAGGTGGTGGTTGAGAAAGACAAATCCCAAATTACTGGACAAAAGAGACCACCAGCTCCATTCCCTCAGAGGCTGGCTAAATACCAAAAGGATGAACAGTACAAGAAGTTCTTGGACATGCTCAAGCAGATACAGGTAAATATTCCATTGATTGATGCATTGAAAGAAATGCCTGGGTATGCTAAAATGATGAAGGAATTGATGTCCAGAAAAGTTGACTTCCAAGATCTAGCTACTGTCACCCTTACTCAGACTTGTAGTGCGGTGGTGACACATCCTATTGCTGAGAAGTTGTCTGACCCAGGGAGTTTTACAATTCCTTGTACCATTGGCAATTTCTCTTTCACCAAAGCTCTATATGACTTGGGGTCCAGCATTAATCTGATGTCGGTGGCCATATATAAAAGACTGGGAATTGGTAGAGCTAGGCCCACATCCATGCTGCTGCAACTTGCTGATAGGACGGTAAAGAGACCGTCGGGTATTCTGGATGATGTCTTGGTGCAAGTAGGAAGGTTTGAATTTCCTGCTGATTTTGTGATATTAGAGTGCAAGGTAGATGAGGAAATTCCCATAATCTTTGGAAGGCCATTTTTGGCCACAGGCAGAGCTCTTATTGATTGTGAGACTGGTGAACTGAAGATGAGGCTTAACAATGAAGAAATCACTTTCAACGTTCAGAAATCTATGAGGAAACCCAGTGAGTTCGCTAACTGCTCTTTGATTGATGCTGTGAATGTGCTACCAGAAAAAGATGATGCTTTCCTGTCTATTAGGAACCCTTTGGATGAATATTTCATGAATATGGATGATATGAATGGTGAAGAACTAGCAGATTGGGTGTTAGCACTTGAGGAAAAAGATGTATGGAAACAGGCTCTCGAATTTGATTCATTACATTTAGAGAAAAGTGAGAACCTGCAGGCCAAGCCATCTAGTGAAGCACCACCCATGTTAGAACTGAAATCGGAGGATGTTGATGTGGTAGGAAAGATACTAGGTTTAACCAAAGACATCGATGATACATACTTTGCTGAATCTAGTATCGTTATTGTTGAGGATGCTGGTACACACTCCAACCATATGTTCAAATTGTGTTTGGGTAATAATATGCAAATAGAGTTATCCCAACCACCTGATGGGTTGAGAGATAAATACAAGATGCCTACATTATTGGGTTCTTCTTACCAGAAAGTAAGGAGTACATATTTTGTCGCAAGGTCAAGAAACGTAGATCATTACATGGTTTTATTGGGCTGGGCAAATTTGTTCAACCACCCCATGAGCATGATCATAGAGCAGAATCAAATATGGGGGTTCAATTCAAAAGTTCAAAGTGGAGGCATAAAGTAATTAAAGCATGTGCTCAAAGGAGCATGAAAGCGAGGGGATGTCGACACTAGTGGACCAGGGAGTTTCTTACACCTTCCTTTTATTTCCT
>ML431354.1:76823-89184 GCA_005239525.1 Nicotiana knightiana
GAAGGATTCAACAAGAAAACACCATAGAAGTGACAAACATTGATTTCTACATCTAGTATTCATTACTTTGTATTTCAATTATGCAATTTATTTTAGTTTTGATTCTCAATAACATGAGTAGCTAAATTCTTTAGTCTAGGGTTTTGGTAGAACCCGTTGGGGATGAATTCTTTGTGATATTAATATATTTTGGTTGATTAATCTCGTTTTGTTCAATTACGTTCTTATTATAGTTGATTGAAAGGGCCCTTAATTAACTATTCTTATTTATTATGTATCTACTTGAGAAAGAGTTCATATTTAGGTAATTTCTTGAACAACACCACACCCGGAGTATAGACGAAAGTCATAACCGAGGATTTAGAGGTTTGATTAGAGATAACGATACCTCGGGTGCAATCTAAAGTGAACTATAATGCGATCTAGCTAGCATAACTTGAGAGAGTGCATTTAGTAAATTATCATAATTACTTGAGAGAGATTTATGATAGTTAGAGCGTTCATGATTGACAGAGATAGCCAATTAAACTACAAGACATATCCAAGGAAGAATTCACCAACGGGGGAAACCATAACCGTAGACCCTCCTTTATTATCATTGTTACATTAAATTGTTAGTTAATTGCTAGTTTATTATTATTAATTTTAGAATTAGTTAAACATCACCAAATTGATATTCAAAGTCTTGAGAAACTTGATTTAGCAACAGTTTAGTATTTTCTAACTTCAAGGCCATAAAGTAAGCATCTTCCAATCTTTCAAACTTTTGAAGCTCCAAAGCCTCACCATTCCTTGTGAAGACCTGCCAAAAATCTAGTGATGACAACTTGGTCATCATCATCAACATCACACCTCAATCTTGTAGTCTCCATCTCTTCATAGTACTCCTTAACACTCTTGCTCCCTTGGTAGGAAGTATGAAGTTTTTTTAGCAACTCATGTTGATAGTAATCGGGCACATATCTTTCCCTCAAAGCATTCTTCAATGCTCCCCAAGTAGTTATTGGAGGTTCATTATGTCTAACCTTTCTTCTCAACTCATTTTCCCACCATGATGAAGCACTCCCTTCAAATTGAGTAATGGCATACTTCACCTTTTTAGCATCGCTTATGTTGTAGATGTCAAAGTGCCTTTCTACTTTGAGTAACCATTCAAGATATTCCCCCGGGTCACTAGTTCCCTTGAAAGGTGGAAGAACTAGTTTGGGAACTTGTAGACCCCTTTCATCATCTTCTAGACCTCCTATAGGATCTCTAGGATAAGGTTAGTCCTCTAGTGGGTCACCCTCGTCAAAATAGTTGATATCCCTATATTGCTCTTGTACAAACCGGTGACCATGCCCTCTACCTCTTCCTCTCACTCGACCTCTTCCTCTTGCTCGGCCTCTCACATAGCCTCTTCCCCTTTGGTATATTCCATCTCCCCTATATTCTTCATGGAAGACTTGTTGGGCATCGGCCAACTCATGCAAGTTGTCCTCTTGATCATGTTGAAAAAGTTCTATTGAGGTGGTATGGGTGGTGGGGGAGGGGGATTGTCCCTCTTTGGTGGAACTTGAGGTATATGTTGTGGAGGTAAAATCATTGGTGGTCGAGGTTGGGTCATCTGGGGTGGTGGTATTATAGGTATGTGTGCTTGAGGTCTAAATGGTAGTTGGTATGCTTGTGGGTAGGACACACTTAGGGTGGTGTAAATTAACCTTGGTGGGGTTGTGGTGGTGAAGTATAAACTTGTGGTGGAGTGTGATAAGGTTGAAGTTGAGGTACTTGTGGTGGGGGATGTGTGGTTGGGGGTGCGTAGGGGATAGGTGGTCGGTAGTTTGGAGGAGGAAAATAAGGTCCCTTTGGTGATGGTAGTAGCCTTGGTAAATTTTGTGGTATTTGATTGGGTTGGTTGTGTTGCAAATTTTCCCTTTGACACATTTGTCGCACTTGTGAAATAGAGGGTGTAGTAGAGGAATTAGTAAGCATCATACTACGCTCCCTTCCTTGTTTCCTCAAGTGAGATTCCTCTATCAAGGAATTCATCCTTGCATCCGTTTGGTTTTTCCATATAGTAATATTGGTAACCTTCTCACTTATGTCATAAAGCATAGATACAACTTTATGCATTGGCGTCTCACGCCTTGGATCACCATTAGGACTAGAAGTTTGTCCGTACTCCATGATACCTACAAAACGAGCAAACAAGTTAGTAGTAAAAGTCCTCACAAACTCACTTGATATCGCTCAACCCTCATGTTTCACACTTTGCACCAATTGGCTTTTGCGTGCTCAAAATCCTATTCACTCTTGCCTTTTTCCACTCAAGTAGTGAATATCAAAATTGCTTGCAAACTTAAATCCCAAGGTTTCACAACAAGTTTCAACCGTCTTCGGGGTGGAATGGAAGTTGTGTATTCACAAGGACAGATCATTAAAAGCAAATGGACTTGAACCAAGCAATTCACAACGAAATTAAAAGATAAAAGCTCAAAAGAAATGGCACGAAACAAAATTAAGCACACAAAGAACTAGGTTAAAACTTAATATGAACTAATATCAAGTTTACACTAGTTTAGAATTATCAAACAAGAAGGAAATTAACAACTGGACAAAAAAAAATTGACAGAAAACTGGACAAACAGAACTCCTAAACTTCTGCGATTAACCATTCACTAGAACCAATTGTGTAATGACCCGGCATGTCATTTTGGGTATCTGCACTTTGCTTGGTGTTCTGAGGTTTGAGTATCTCTGCATGATGTATTATGACTTGCGTAAATCGTCGGTGTTGGTTTTCAAGTTACCCGAAATCAATTTGGAAGAATGAACTTCAAGATTTAAGTTTTAAGTGGAAAGAGTTGACCAAGTTTGACTTTTTAGCATTTAACCTCAAAATGGAGTTTTGTCAGTTTCATTAGCTCCGTTGGGTGATTTTGGACTTGGGAACGTGTCTGGATTGTAATTTGGAGGTCCGTAGTTGAATTAGTCTTGAAATGGCAAAAGTTGGGTTTTGAGAAGTTTAACCGGGAATGGACTTTTTGATATCAGGGTCGGATTATTATTCCGGAAGTTGGAATAGGTCTGTAATGACAAATGTGACTTGCGTGCAAAATTTGAGGTCAATCAGAGTTGATTTAATAGGGTTCGGACGCTCGGTTGCGATTCTAGAAGTTCTTGAAGTTTAAGTTTGATCTTCATGTGTTTTGGCGTCCGATTCGTGATTTTAGAGGTTATTTTGATGATTTGAGAGCGCGAGCGAGTTCGTGTTGTGTTTTTGGACCTAGGTGCATGATTGGTTTGGAGCCTCGAGGGCTCAGGTGAGATTCAGATTGGTTTCGGAATGATTTTTTTCATAATATTTGATTTCTGGTACTGGTGTTATTGCAAATGTGATAGTCGCATTTGCGACAACAACATCGCAAATGCGATGACACCAGTACCAGTCCGATAACCGTCCTGAGGGAAATTCTTGGGATTTCAAAACCATTTCTTGCATCACTCCATCATTGACATGTAGACTCTTCGTGACAAGGTAGTATCAAAGCACTAGGTTTGTAGGTTCAACGAGTCATGAGCAAGTGTCTAGTAGAGTTCTGCGGATCGGTATGATGACGTTCATACCTATCTTCGGGAGGCTACAGGGCATTTAGGAAAATTTCCCTTTCTTCTTTCCTCATCATGCGGCCTTGTTTCAGCTTGAAACCTACGACTTTGACTCATCCCAATCGCTCATATATGGTGTTGTGCACTCAGTATTCGCTGTGTCGATGATCGATGATGCTGAGGATATATTTTGACGGGCTATGGATGCTTGATTAGCATACGTTATCATGTCAGAGCATTTGGGGAAGTTTTTGACTATTGCAAAGATGGGTAAGCGCTTTGGTAGGCGTCAGGGTGTTCTATGATCAGCACTGCATCAGTTTTGAAGTATTCAGCTAAATAGTCATGCGGGGTCGGGCATGCTGTGAAGATATGGTACTTTGAGGCATTTTATGGCTTCAAGCTAAGTGGTGGAGTCTGTTAATGATGATCAGATTGTAGGGTCATGGGTCATGGGTCGTATCAGCTTTCGGGTCGGGAGATTGTTTGGTTATTTCTTTGAACGGGCATGTGCTGGTGTAGCATGGGTTGCTTGACACGTATTAGATGTGTATTGAAGATCAGAATAAGATGAGTGGTTATCGAGAAGGTTCTGGAAAGTTCTAGGTCTTATGTAGCCTTTAAGGGCTTTTGGATTTGTCTATGGGTGGGCTTGAAAATGGTAGTGAATGGTAATTAGATCTGCGGTGTTTCCTTGTCAAGAAGAGTCTACATATCAATGGTGGAGTGATGCAAGAAATGGTTTCGAAATCCCAAGAAGTTCCCTCAGGGTTGTCATATCGGATTGAGTTACTTTTGGGTTGGCAGTCTACATAACGCGGATGAGTTAGAGGCGATTGGTTCTGATTACTTGATTATGTGTCACGGAGTTCCGAAGATTTACCATGGTTATGACCACGGTCGGAGTTGATGTTCTCTACAGGTATCGAAGCTACAATGTGTGTGGTGGTGTTCCCTGGGATTGAGTTAAATGAAAGATTCTCGGTTGATGAGGTGTTCGAATTGCTTATGATTCAGAGTTGATTATGAGACGATCTTATGTTGCAAGTTATCATATTAGAGGCGATGCGTCGTGTGGGGTTGAAAATTTGCATGTACAAGTTTGCAGTTAGTTTTGAAGGGGAGGATATGAGTTCTTGATGGTACGGACGATTTTCGGTGTTTAAGGTTTTGCTGGCGCTATGTGTTTTCACCGGAGCGCCTGTTGGCAGATACGTTGTGTTTTGAGTTATGGGTGAATTATTGAAAGATGATAGAGTATGAGTTATCTGTCAGCTATTTGAAAAGCGGTGTTGAGATTGGGTATGAAAATTCTGGTATTCGTGAGGCTCAGAGACTGAATGTTCTTGTTGGCGGACTATTCCTTGATTACGAGTTGTGAAGGAGTGTAGAAGATTGGATGATTAATGGTAGGTGTTATGGAAAGGTTGCCATAGACTTTTGGAAGGTTTATTACATGTTTGAGGATGATCGGAATTTGGTTTGGGGATTATTTTGAAACCAGTGAGGGTGTGTATTATGTATCAGGTTGGATTTGCTAGCTCTTGCGCTGTTGGTGCCATATGTATATCATCGAACGGAGTGGATGTTATTCGCGCCTTGGTTTATGTCGTATTTTTCTCTCTTATACTATGACGGGTTGTGAGGTCACATGATTCTTCGCACACATATGTGACTCACTTTAAACCTCACGGCACTATGGGCGAGGTGGCCTTTGTGATGTTGCTTAGCTTATTGCACCATAGTTGTGCTTGTCTTTCCCGGTATTGTTTGTTCCTAATGATTTCCCCACGGTTATATTTTGTGCACTCTGTTGTGCTTGATGTTGACGCACATGTGATCAGTGATCCCGAGTATTATGGCTCGATGGATACTCTATGTGGATTGATATGATGGGATCGGGTTACACGCCGCAACGGTACAGTGATGCAATATGACTCCTTATTCCTGTTTTGTGTTTTTTTCTTTCACCTTGTTAGAAAAGTTCATAGTGAAGTGCTAAAATTTCCCTGTCTATTTAGCTTATTTATAGTCTTCTTATCTAGCTTTCTATGGTATCTTTCATATCTGAGTTATTACTTGTTAGTGTACGAAATCGGGTTATGTAGGGCTCCATAGGATTATTGTTGATACTTGTCGGTGTATCTGCTTGTATTGGCTGAGATGAGGTTTCTAGACCTGAGATTCTGCTATTGTATTGGGATGAGGAAGTTTTGGAAGAATAACATAATATTTTGTGGAGGATTTGGGCAATGACCCTGGTCGGGCGAGTGAGTTTCTTGGTTTATTGACCAGACGAGTGGTTAAGAGGTTATGCGTGTTTCTTTCATCATTGGTAGGGTATGAAGGTCTTTGAACGAGGTTCTAATCGATAAGAGGTTTGCTATCGGCACCGGATTTGTTTTTGGGCAGTAATGGTGGTCAGCAATTCCTAATGTGAGTATTAAAGTGATGGGGTACGTGGTGTGATTATATCTTGGATTATGGTCATGATTTAATATAACTAGTTCAGACTTGTACAGCGTGTAGATGTGGGATTCGGATCTTGTAATAAATTCTGGATGATAAAATGGGGTTCTAAGGTTTAAGGACCAAAGTTGAAATAGGGATCTCTAATGGTGTTGTGTTGGTGGGCTTATGTGGATCAGGGTGATGTGGGATCACCCCCGGGGTTGTGCTTAGTGAGGTTACACCATGGTTTAATAGCTTTGGGAAGACTCTTGGAACATTTGAGGACAAACGTGTGTTTAAGTGGTGGAGAATGGAACGACCCGGCATGTCATTTTGGGTATCTGCACTTCGCTCGGTATTCTAAGGGTTTGAGTATCTCTGCATGATGTATTATGACTTGCGTAAATCGTCGGTGTTGGTTTTCAAGTTATTCGGAATCAATTTGGAAGACTGAACTTCAAGATTTAAGTTCTAAGTGGGAAGAGTTGACCAAGTTTGACTTTTTAGCATTTGACCTCGAAATGGAGTTTTGTCAGTTCCATTAGCTCCGTTAGGTGATTTTGGACTTGGGAACGCGTCCAGATTGTAATTTGGAGGTCCGTAGTTGAATTAGTCTTGAAATGACGAAAGTTGGGTTTTGAGAAGTTTGACCGGGAATGGAATTTTTGATATCGGGGTCGGATTCCGATATCGGAAGTTGGAATAGATTTGTAATGGAAAATATGACTTGTGTGCAAAATTTGAGGTCAATCGGAGTTGATTTAATAGGGTTCGGACGCTCGGTTGCGATTCTAGAAGTTCTTAAAGTTTAAGTTTAATCTTCATGCGTTTTGGTATCCGATTCGTGGTTTTAGAGGTTATTTTAATGATTAGAGCGCGCGAGCGAGTTCGTGTTGTATTTGCGGACCTGGGTGCATGATTGGTTTGGAGCCTCGAGGGCTCGGGTGAGATTCGGATTGGTTTCAGAATGATTTTTTCATAATATTTGATTTCTCGTACTGGTGTCATCGCATTTGCGATGTTGTTGTCGCAAATGCGACTATCGCAATTGCGAAGCAGCCTCGCATTTGCGAAGGTGGGCTGCTGAGGAAAGGACTAGCATTTGCGAGGAATCTGCCGCTTTTGCGAGGCCTGTTGAGTTCGCATTTATGGACTCAGCAACGCATTTGCGATAAGGGCCTGAGCTGAGTTTGTTCGCATTTGCGATCAAGTGGCTGTTTTTGCGAAGGTCGAGTGTTCGCATTTGCGACACTCTGGTCGCATTTGCAAAGGCATCAGGGAATTTCCAATCTTCGCTTTTGCGATAATTTGTTCACATTTGCGGGGTCGCATTTGCGGGTTCGCATTTGTGAGCCCCCTGTCGCAAATGCGACATCTGCAGCCTATTAAGTGCTGAGAATTTCGAGTTTTTGCTTCATTTTTCATATTTTTGAACCCTAGCTTCGAGGTGAGGTGATTTTGTGAAGAGATTTTCATACCAAATCATTGGGTAAGTATCTTTAACCAATTTCCAACTATAGTTCATGACTATATACAAGATTTAACATCAAATTCATGGGAAATATATGGGAAAACTTAGGGATTTTGTCAAAATTTTGAAAAATGAAAATTTGAGTTTTGAGAGTCGAATAAAACTCGGATTTGAAAACAAAGCACATATTTGGACTCGTGAGGCTATGGGTAGTCAAGACCTACCTTTGGACCAGGGTTTTGACCGGGCGGGACCGGGGTGTGATTCTTTCTGGTACTCTTTTATTGCTTTGTATAGTCACATTGTGTACTCTATTCTATTATTCTTTCGTATAGTTCTATTGCTAGTTTACATTATAGTGTTTATTAATGAGCATCTTTTAACTAAAAATCTCGTCACTACTTCGACGAGGTTAGTCAAGATACTTATCAGTACATGGGGTCGGTTGTACTGATACATCACTTCTGCATACTCTGTGCCGACTATTGGAGCCGAGCTGCTGAAGAAGTCGGGATCTGACCCTGCAGATGTTCGTTTATTCTGGATAGAAGCTGCCACTTGTCCTTGGTAGTTTTAGACATTATTAATCTGTTCATGTAGTTTTCAAACAGGTCGTGTGATTAATTATATTTATTTTTGTAAATTCTAAATCCTAGAAGCTCATGATTCGTACTACCAGTTCTTGGGTAAATTTGTAAAAGTTCAGATAATCCTATTTTAGTATCTTATATATTCTTTTGGCTTGTATCTATTGTTAGTTGGCTTACCTAGCGGGTCGAGCTAGGTGCCATCATGAATATGCTTTTGGATCGTGATAAATTGTCCCAAACTGTAAATGGAGCACAAAGAATCAACTGGTTGTGCAGCTAATGTAACTGTGCAGAGGAAATCTGGGATCGCAGGTTCTTCAACAGGTCACCAATCTGGAGGAGTTCACAAACGTCTTCAGAGCAAGCGAAACAGTGCATCTTTAGTTGTGAAATTTCTGCAGATTTGCTGTTAAATTGCAACTCAAGCAGTGCGGGATTTGGCTGTGCAGAATTCATATAGCAGGGCAGAAATTTTCTCACTCTTCAGCAACAGCACATCTCCAAAAATAAGCTCAAAATAGTGCAGAATTTTCAGTCAAAATGCTGCTCAACTGATCACAAGCAGCTTAATTTTGGCTAAACAAGATCAGTCAACCAAACAACTTGTTTCAATAGGTGTTGCACTTCAATACTTGACTTAAGCACTGGATGATCAATTTAGGGATATTCTTAAGAGCAAACTATAAATTTTCAATGCAGCCTCTTGACGTTTTGGTACGCAGCAACCCAGAAATAGTGATGAACCATGCTGATCCACCAATGATTCTCTAAACAAAAGGAGTCTTCTTAATATTCGCACAGTTATATCATTAGCAAAAACATACAACTCTTGATTATCAGTCTGTAGCGACTTTTCACCTTCAGCACAATCACTGGAGAAGGATCTTTCTGCGTGGTTACACGCGACGTCAAATTCGAACCCAGAAGTTGCAGCTGTTCTTCGTGTTCATCGAGCTCGGTTCAAAATTTTCGGTTCAATCTCACTCAAATTTTCACCAATCGATTTCAAACTTGAATGATAACTCTAATCAGTCCCAATACCAAACCCAAGTGATTAATTTGAATGAACACTCATGAAATCAGAAGACCCAGCTCGTCGTCTTCTCTGAGATTGAGTTCGAAATTTCTGATCGAAACCCTAACAAATCAGTGTTAATCGGTCCCAAATCTTCAAATTTCACCTCGTATCGTATATCCAACTAAAATCTCGAACACACAATTGATTTTAAACTCCAAATTTCAGATTTTCAAACGAAACCTAGCTTCATCGTTGAACTCGGCAATAGCGATTCTAGCAGATTCAGATTTCGGCCCCAAATCAGAAGTTCAAACTGCGATAATGAAGAAATCAGAAGTTTTAAGAATCTAAATCGACAATGAGAACAGGAAATTCGAATTTCTTTTGCACATAACCACATGAGCAGTGAAGAACAATACACGGATGAAAAGTGATACTTCTATTTTTGTAAATTTTTTATTTTCTATTTTTTTTTCAGATTTGTTGATAATCAAAACAAAGATCCAAGGATTGATACAACAATCCAAAACCTCCGCTCTGATACCAAGATAATACAGAATCGTATCGAGAATACGAATATAGCAAAATATGCTGAATCAACAATAAGAGTTAGATCTACAGTTGATTGGAAAAATAAAACCCGATTAGACTATGAAGCATAATTACATCTATGAATTCAATTAATTGTAACACTAAGCCATGAAAACCCTCAAGAATTGGCAACTCTTGAAAATTCGGAGAAATTAATTAAGCAATTAAGCATTTACTACTAAAGGCTCACTAACTAAGACTAATTTAGCACTAATGAAAAAATAAACAAAGCGATAAAGGAATTAAAGGCATAAACATAAAATTCATTAATTAAAGATAAGGAAATAGTGTGAGACATGTCTTCTAGTTTTTTCATTGATCAAGTCTATCCCTAAAGGCACTAATGCTTAGCTATTTATACTAGTGCTATTTTAGGTACAAGGAATTCCTAAAATAGCCCCAAAGAGTGATTTATTATGCAAACTGGCCACTTTGGATAGAACCTACTCCAAGTTCATCCTCTTGCCTCAATTCTTGATATTCAAACCATTGGAACACATTGTAATGTATATGAGACTTCTCCAAAACTCCCTCGGATGCTTCAAGCTTCATAATCAACAATCCAAGATCTTGCAACTCTTTTGCTTGGCTTCTTGTGAATGGTCTAGATGAAGTAGGTGAATGTCGGGGTGTATCAAATGTCCTTAAATGCATGTAAAATTTCTTTAAAAAATTTCAATCTAGGTTGCTATATTAAGTTTAGCAAGTTAAAGTAGGATTTAATACTCATCATGCGGCACATTCCGTACCTGAAATTGATGCTTTTGCTCCAAATGTAAGTCAAGTACGTTTAATGTGTGATGAGCTTGCTTGTAATGTATATGGCTTGTCCTTCATTTCCAATAACTTCTAAAATTTCGAATTTGGAGTAAGAAAGAAATTGTTAATGCACTTCTCATCGATCAATTTTTCGTTCGATTGTAAAAACTAACCGATTATAGTGAGAGAAGGAGCGATTAGATCAAACTTTTTAAAGATCAATACGTATATGTGGCCTCATTCTCGGATTATATTGAGAAGTAGGAAGAAATGTTGGAGTTTGAATTACCACATTTTAAAACTTCAAATATTGGTCAGGAGTTTAAACTGCATTTAAAACTCTAGAATTTTTCGAACTCCAACACATTTGTGATGGAGTTCTATTTATCAAAGCTTCGAATTCCAGCACCTTGTTTAATGTGCTGGAGTTGTTTCATGTTTTACGTGGAGGTATTTTTGTTCTGATGTTATTTTCGTCTTAAAAATGACAATTTCTCAATTATATTTCAAACACTGGCTAAATATTAAAAGCGTAAAACTGACTATTCAAGCTAACTTTTATGTCCAACAAGCTGACTGGGGTGGCCAAAAACTTCAATCTTGAATGGACCGACAAAATTTTGATCCAACCCGATTTGCAGCCATGCCCTACATAGCAACCACCTTTTAACTTATACCCTATTTTTAAAAATTATTGATTTGGTAGCCAGCTGACAAAAAATTCGCACTAATATGACCATTCTACCCCTGACATAACATATAAAAATCACGCAGCTCCGTCTCTTCTCATATTTGAATCACGTACGTCTCTTCTCACATTTGAATCACGCACAAAACACTTCACCGATCCTCCGTCTCTTCTCAGATCTCCTCTCCCAAAGAAAAATTCAAATTGTAAGTTTTCGAATCTGACTGATGTTCATGATACCTGAGATTTTTTGCTAAAGTTTTGGTGAATTTTTTGCTAAACAATTTGTTTTTTTGGCTAACTTCAGCACTAATAATATGCTTAAGTTATGTACTGTGTTCTATAGTTTTTTGATGAGTTTTTTCAAAAACTTTGCTGAAGTTTTTCCTCCTTCAGCACTGAATATGCTGAAGTTTTTCCTCTTTGATACAATAGATTTGTCATGAAAAACATCAGCACAAGATGCTGAAGTTTTTTAGTTCATTTTCTAATACTTCAGCACTGAATATGCTGAAGTTTTTCCTCTTTGATACAATAGATTTGTCATGAAAAACATCAGCACAAGATGCTGAAGTTTTTTAGTTCATTTTCTAATACTTCAGCACTGAATATGCTGAAGTTTTTCCTCTTTGATACAATAGATTTGTCATGAAAAACATCAGCACAAGATGCTGAAGTTTTTTAGTTCATTTTCTAATACTTCAGCACTGAATATGCTGAAGTTTTTCCTCTTTGATACAATAGATTTGTCATGAAAAACATCAGCACAAGATGCTGAAGTTTTTTAGTTCATTTTCTAATACTTCAGCACTGAATATGCTGAAGTTTTTCCTCTTTGATACAATAGATTTGTCATGAAAAACATCAGCACAAGATGCTGAAGTTTTTTAGTTCATTTTCTAATACTTCAGCACTGAATGTGCTGAAGTTTTTCTCCTTGATACAATAGATATGTCATGAAAAACCTCAGCAAAAATGTGCTGAAGTTTTTTAGTTCATTTCTAATACTTCAGCACATTCTGTGCTGAAGTTTTTTCTCCTGTGCTATGTAATTTTCTCGTGCATGCTCAAGTTAAATATCTTTTGTGCTTAACTTTTGTCCTACATTAATGAGATTTTTCATTATCTTTGTTCTATTTTTTATTTTCTCAAACTTCAGCTTTTTTTCATAATTAAATTCTTATGCTAATACTTGACACTAAACA